>JAUZSX010287619.1:0-14625 GCA_034780655.1 Idiosepius hallami
TAAAAAGCCCGGGTAAGAGCATGTAAAATGGCCTTGTGCCAAACTTGGGTTGGTGCTCACCAAGTAAATATAATATATGAGTTCTTAATGCTGCAATATTTTAAGTTATAAATTTATTGTATTTTTTACTAGATTACCTCGTCCTTTTCTTTTCCAGTTTTAACAACATTTTTTTTTGTGCTAAGTTTAATGCTCTGTTATTACTTTTTATTCTCGCATTTTCCTATTTAATTGATATTTACTTGGCCAAGAAGCTGCCAGCCCAAGCACAAGGCCATTTTTATGTGCTCATTATATCCTTGTGCTTTTTGTAATCTGTATCACTCTTCATCTCGATGAGTTGCTCTACCAGAGTTGACAGGTCCCATTTACCTGGGGTTCAGTGTTATCCTTACACCTAGACTAGTTAGCCAGAAAAAGTACATATATTTTTAAAGCCTATGAAAAAAAGTTATCAGTTTCGTCCCTTTAATACAAAGTTAAATTATAGTTATTCCCCTTGTATTAAAACTTAGTGCAGTCTAAGGTCCTCCTCCCCCTGGCCTTTGCATCTTCCTACTTTTGCTTCAACTTTTAAAAAGAAATAATCATTGTTTCTTTTTATTATTTGAGATTATAACTCCCAAGACTAGCATTATTTTAAAATTGGGGCGGAGTTTTATTTCGCCAGATCGACTGAATTGTCTTTTTGAAACTACTTAAAATCCATTATGATAAATAAAAACAGTGTACAGTGTTTTAATCACCCGACAATTTATCACGGTCTGTTCATCACTATACTTTTCATCACGTGTTTTTTTCAACACGTTGACAATTCATCACTCTGAGCCTTTTCATCACTTGAACTTCTCATCACTTAGACTTTTTTAAATTCAAATTCTGTAATGTTTGCTAACATTAAGTTAAAATGGAATGAAACTATTTAGAGAAGTTTTTTTTAGATTTTTAAATATTGAAATAGAAAATAAAATAATTGAAATAATTATTTTTAATTGTTTATTTTTTAAAAAGTTTGAAAAAGTGGTTGATTATTCACTTTATAGATTTCAATAATCTCTCATAAATATAACCCCCAAATTGTAAAAGGTCCTAAAAATTTAACGTAATTATGATTAACATTATTTCATGAATAGATGCAATTTTTTTCCTTTGGGGTGATAAAAGTTATCAATGTCTGGGTGATGAATTGTCTACGTGATGAAAAAAAGCACGAGATGAAAAGTCAACTGATGAATAGTCGGGGGATAAGAAGTCCACGAGAAGAATATAAATTGAAGAAAGATTTTCAATTTTATTTTTTATTGTAAACAAACTAAAATTTTTGTAGGGTTTCGGAGAGTTTCTTATTAAAAAAAAAAGGTTTTTCATTAAAAATCCTAATCAAAAATTTTTTTTGTATTTTTGTAGAATCTTTTGTAACCAAAATACATTTTTTCGGAAATGTATTAAAACTGTTTTTTTGTTTTTTTTCTAAGGCAAATTCTTCTATTGCGTTTAATGGATTTTGTTTGAATAATGGTTTACTGCCTAAATATATATATATATAATTATTATTCTAAGTAATAAGGTTGCTTAAAATTATAGTTAGTGCTCAATATCAGTGATAGAGCATGTATATTGGTAAAGTATAGACACGGAGTCAGCGAGAGTGGACAACTGCCAGTTTCTCGCTTATCTGTTGACTCCATGTCTACACTTAACAGAAAATATATATATATATATATTTCATCGTGAAACTTACACTGTATATATAATGGGATGTTCTAATCCCATGCTCATACCCATTGTTATTTGACCAAAAGTAATGAAACAGATACAAAACTTTCCAGATTTCATTTATTTTGATTCTTTTTTTTTCTCTCTCATTCCTTTATAGACCTGGTATATCGACTAGTGCACATTTTTGTATTTGTGAATTATGTTATTGAATAAATGAATAATTAGACTCAATGAGGAATTATCGATACTTGATTTTATTATCTGAGGATTTTTATGCTCCTGGAGTTTCGTCATTGATTTTATTTTTTCTAATAAAAAAAAAAAAGAATGGATTATCTGGCATTGCCAAGTTATCATTTCAATTTCATATTTGGTTTAATAATCATGAAGAAACAAAGAATCAGAATAAATCAGAATAAAGGAAAATTGATGCTGTGTACATATGGATTGATGATGATAATTATTTATATGAACATGTTGTGCGTATGAAGAACAATCGCCTTCCAAAACAAATACTTTATGGGCAGCTGAAGAAAGGGATACTGTAACAAAGTCTGTGGGTCCAGGATTGGCTTCCACAGCCATCTAAGGATCCACAGACCAACGGACTGAAACTTTGGAGAACTTTCATACTCGTTTTCGAGTGAATGCCAAGAAGAGGATTTATATGAACAATAATTAACAATTACTGCGAAATCTAAAAAATGAATGATTACTATAGCAATTTATCTAAGCACCTGTAAGTAACCCATTGGTTAAATTGTTATAACCATTGAGAAAAAAACTTAGTTCTAAAAGCAGACATAATTTTTATTCCAACCCACTGGCAAACTAAGCCATTGGTCAATCAGACCATATCTGAGGGCCTTGTACTGAGAAGGTGTCTGCCAATAAAATTATCAAGCATGTCCTAATACTTGCCATCTGATTCGGGTCACTCTGCTTTGCCTGCACATCATAATATATATATATATATATATTTGGTGAGCAGCACCAACCAAGTTTGGCACAAGGCCATGCAATGATTTTGATTGGGATTTGAACTCTTGTACTACGATTTTAAAGCCCAAGCTTTTACCAATGCTCCACCTTCGCTGCCTAATATAATATATAATATGTGTCTAATGATCATAGATGACTACTAAGTTTATATGCACAGATCACCTGCTGCACATATGGTATTTAAATGTTAAAAAAATGAGGGTAGGGAGCAATTGTATTTTCTGCCCGAGGGCCCATTAAACTTCCAGTGCGCTGTTGCTCCAACCTGATATAATAGCTCATGCATTGTCTCAAAATGTTTTATTTTAGAATATTCAAATTTATTTAATCCTAAAAATTCTCTCCAAAACGCTTCTTTTTATGTTTTATTCTTTTCTAGAATTTACCTAAATATATTTTTCAAATTTCCACTCATGAATATTTTCTCACAAAACCGATTTCCTGTGAATAAAAATTTATGTATGAATATTTTAATCCATGAATGAAGCAAAATATTTCTATTTCAATTTTTATCTTATTTTATTTTTTTTTTTACTCAACAAGAAAACATTTTTTTCTTCCTATTTCAAACAAACCCAAAGTTCAATTTTTAAAATATTTTCCTTTCAAAATGAACACAGTTTTCAGATGTTACATATTTAGATTTGCTTTGAGATGAGCATTGTTTTGGTTTATGGAAAAATATTTTCATGGAGGCCAAGACATTTTCTTTTTATTTTAAAAATATTTTTCATTTTTTGGGGAAAAAGCATTAACAGATTTTACAAGAACCTGAAAATACTCTGAAGTAAATAGTGTTTTGGTTTACAAGGTTTTATTCTGATTTTCTTACATTTATAAATAGTTTGTAGCACACACTGGTGTTGGAGTATTTGTGCTATTATATTTAAGTATAGTAAGTCTTGCTGCAAGGTTGAATATTTGCAAAGGTTCGTTGTGGGACGTTGATCAATGTAAAAAGTCCATGTGGTAACGTTGCTGGTCAGTTGTTAAGGTTAGTTCTAGGATGCACTTGGTTCTCTGTTGCTGCTGTAGTTTGTGTTTCGTTGGTCAATGTAAAAAGTCCATGTGGTAATGTTGCTGGTCAGTTGTTAAGGTTAGTTCTAGGATGCACTTGGTTCTCTGTTGCTGCTGTAGTTTGTGTTTCGAGGGGAAGATAGACGATTTGCTTGTGTCACAGACAGAACTAAGACTCTTTCTTTTCATTGATCCAAAAATTTTCCGCAAGAGAGACACCGCAAATCCGTCAAAAATGTCTCAAAAGGAATGCCGTAAAACAGCCTGCTACAAGTTTTTGACAAACAAAAATGTTAATATCTGAAATTATTCTAAAAAAAAAATGCAACAAAAAAATGCAAATGAAAAACTAATTTCAATAAAATCATTTGATCATTGCAGATAAAAAGTATTGTAATAGTCATTCCAAGATACATTGTTTTGCTTAAGTCACAGTGACAACAAGTCTCCCAGTAAAGTTTCAGTGAGCTCCTCTCTTTTCCAGTATATTTCTTGATCTCTTTCTCTCTCTATCGCTCTTTCTCTCTCTCTCTATCCAGGGCCATGCTTTGGGCCTCTGCAGACGCCGCAACTGCGGGGGGGGTCTGCAAGCTCCCTAGTGGCCGCAACTAGGTTTTACAGATTTTTGTAATGTAATAAATAACAATCATTCTCACACTTGAAATATACATCTATTAATCCATCTCTCCTCCAATCTATCACTCTGTCTTTCTCTCTCTCTCTCTCTTTCTCTCTCTCTCTCTTTCTCTCTCTCTCTTTCTCTCTCTCTCTCTCTCTTTCTCTCTATGTATAGACTTTGATCAAAGCTTCCAGTATGTTGAGAGTATGCCTTTTTTAGGGTAAAGGGGCCGCCAGGGGCATTCTGTGTCTAGGCATCTATTTGGCTAAGCACAGTACTGACTCTATCTATTAATCTATCTATTTATTGAAATGTTATCTTCTCTTCATACCTATTTCATAATATTCATATCTATCTATCTACCTACCTACCTCCTTATATCTATGTGCCAGGGCAGGAAATACCCAGGTTAGTATCTGGGGGCGCAGTTAAACCCCTTTGTTGATGTCCCTTTAGCCTTTGGTTAGACAGGCATCTATACATGTGGCTGGGGACCGCTTGTGAAGTTCAAATTTCCATGAGACTCAACACTGAATCGTGTGTTCAGTGATTGAGCCGGCTAAACCTGCATGGGTTAGTATGCCGATATACACACACACTCACACCTATATCTATATACTTACAGCGTCAGTGGAGCACTGGTAAAAGCTCGGGTTATGAAATCGTATTACGCGACTTCAAATCCCAGTCAAAACCATTATAATCACCTTTAGCTACCTCGGGCAGATGAGGCTCGTTAACTCAGGTGAGCAGCTCATCTAGATGAAGGGCAACACCAAATGTAAAAATCCCAGGTAAGAGCACATAAAAATGGCTCTGTGCCAAACTTGAGTTGGTGCTCACCAAGTAAATATAATATCTATATTCTTACATGTTTTTCTTTCTCTCTCTAGCTACATACCTTTATCTATCTACCTACTAATTTTTCCCCTCTACCTTTTTAACTAGCTCTCTAGTTACTTACCCACCACCTATCTAACAACTCTCCCACCTACCTGCCTTATCCAGCCAGAGTCCTAGTTTATTGCAAAGACCATTCCAAATATCTGAACAGCATTTTCGCAATAATCAATAATGTAACTTTTATTGAGAAGCAAATTCATTACCCAATATATTAGGTTGGGAGGAAAAGAGGGAGGAGTTGGAGGACAAGTTGAAAGAACAAGGCAGGATTAGAATTGGGGTCATTGCCATGAAACGGAAAATAGGTGGAGATGCAATGTCAGGTGTGTATGGGGTGTGTAATGCATAGAAGAGAAATGACTCCAAAAGATAAAAGGGTAAGTTGTACTTCTAAAATAAAAAAAAAGAAAAGAAAAGAGAGAAGTCTATGTATGGTCTTGTGGAAAAATGACTGCTTTTGTTCAGTTGTATGTCTTATCAACCTTTTTTGGTAATTTAATGCCGAGAACAATGATTTTTTTTTATAAACCTTCTTTTTGTCCACATGAATTTTTTTTGATAATAGAATGTTCACTATTTAACCCATAGCTGGAGGGAATGTGGGGATTCATACTTTTCCAAATGGTATTAGTCCAATTATGGCATATCAACCGTTTTGGTTAATTTAATACCGAGAACAACGATCTTTTTTTATAAACCGTCTTTTTGTCCATATGAATTTTTTTAATAACACGATGTTCACTATTTAACCCATTAATATAGAGTGAATGTGGGGATTCATACCTTTTCCAATGGTTTTAGTACAATTATAAATGCAAATCTTCATACAAATGCGCTTGGCATATCAACCTTTTTGGGTAATTAAATTCCAGCAACAGTGATTCCTTTTTTTAAAATAACGTTCTTTTTGTCCACACATTGTTTTTTTTCCTTAGCTCAATGTGCACTATTTAGCCAATTGCTGATGGGAATGTGGAGATTCATAGCTTGGATAAATTCCTGGCTTTGTTTAGTTTTATGTTTTGTTTCATATTTTGTTTTACGTCATATCAACCATTTTAGGTCATTTAATGCCAAGAACAATGATTGTTTTATAAACGTTTTTTTTTTTGTCCACACTTGGGTTTTTGAGTTTTTATTTATAACTCAATGTGCACTATTTAACCCATAACTGGAGGGGATTCATACTTTTTCCAAGGCTATTAGTCCAATCATGAATGCAAATGGAACGACTAGGATTCAAAGTCATATCTTACGATTCAAACTTCTGCCTACTCACTAGCCCAAGTGGAGCTCCTAAAAAAATGCCTGCAATTTAGAATCATAATTCCAGAAGTGTTATCATTGCATTTATATTTGTGCTAATACCATTGAGAAAGGTATGAAATTTTGAGATATAGCTTTTCATTAGATAGTGCAACTTGGATTATCCTGACCAATTAAACAGGTTTATAAAAAAAATTTTCATTTTCTACATTAAAAGATTTTTATGGGGCTCATTCTAAAACAAATGTCTCTTATTTTATTTTTTGCTTTTTAAAAAAATTTAAGAGCCTCACAAATGGGTGCGCTACAATTCAAATGGGCATTTTGTGCTCTAGAATTTATTTTTTTACATATTCACTACCATTCTCAGTGCACTTTCTTTCACATAGGAAATATCATTTTTAGAACTTTTTATAAAAAGGCCCTACCTAAAATAATGCCATCTATATTTGAAAATAAAAAACGAAAGTTAAAAAAAATGATTGTTCCTAGCATAAAATGACCTAAAAAAGTTGATATGCTTTAAAACACAAAGAAAATCGGATGAAAAGGTTTCAGTGTCGTACTTAGCCACATAGCGGCCCTGACACAGAATGAGTCTTGCGGCTCCTTTACCCTAAAAAAGGCAACTTACATACCTACAACATACTATAGGTTTTGATTAAAGTTTATATATACATACATATGATAATATAAATATATATATAGAGAGAGACAGACGGATAGATGTATATTTTAAAATATATATAATATTACATATAAGTGTATTAATGATTTTCTGCTTAATCCTAATAATCAATTATTTTGGTAATATTTTGCATTACAAAAAATCTGGGGAGCCAGGGAGCATTACGGCCCCTATGGAGCTTGCGGCCCCCTCACAGATGTGGGGGCCCTAAACACAGCTCAGAGGGGTTCACTTCAGCTACTTTTTATTTCTTTACAAATAAAATTAATTTCATGCAGATAAAAACTTTTCTGAGCAAGAATCTAAAAGAGTTTTTGAGCAGAAATGCTGCAATCATTTTCATTATTGGTTCTCCAAAGTATTAGTCAGTCAATAGACAGAGCTCACAATTTCCTAACCAGATTATTAACTGTCTGAGGATACCTGTAATAGTGACTTTTAAGTTTGTCTGGGGGGGAAAAAGACAGCTTTAGCATGAATTCCAGACATTATTTACTGCGTTTGCAAGAATCTATGATGGCCGTTCGAGAGGGTGGGAGTTTGCTCTCACTGTAATGTGTGCCATGGTATAGAAGCCAGAATATTAAATGCGTACAGCTATGAAATTTTGATAATCCCCAGTGAATTGATAGGCGTCAGCTCGCTCTTTCCATGCAGTCAACCCCTTATGCCGAGACATTAATTTTGCATTCATGGGGAAGTTACTTTAACAAATAGTTTACATTAGTGCGATATTTGATTTCTTTGTTTGGTTGGCTTATTTTATGGCATATCATACTTTCTGGGGCAGCGACGGTGGAGCATTGGCAAAAGCTTGGGTTTCTGGAATCGTATTACGCGAGTTTAAATCCCAGTTAAAACTATTGTGTTCACTTATAGTTGCCTCAGGCAGATGGGGCTTGTTAACTCGGGAGAGGAGCTCATCCAGGTGAAAGGTAACACCGAATGTAAAAAATCTGGCTAAGAGCACGTCAAAATGACCTTGGGCCAAACTTTGGTTTATGCTCATCAAATAAATATAATATCATCCTTTTTAGGTAATTTAATGCCGATTACAAATGTTTATTGATACATCCTAACAACCTTTTGTTAATAATCTAGTTTTTGAGCAGCACCAGATTCAAGATTACTGAGTTCTTGAAGCAAATGCTGTAATTCATACCTTTCCCAAGCTAATGAGTTCAAATATGAATGTTTTTTTTTAATGGTATATCAGCTGTTTTGGGTCATTTAATGCTGAAAACAATCATTTTGAAGTAGCTAGGCTCAAGAATCGTATTACACAAGTTAAAATCCTAGTCAAATCAATTGGGAGAGTATATCATCTAGGTGAAAAACAACACTGATTACAAAATCCCAGTGTGATAATGAGCATCTAAACATGGCCTTGAGCCTAACTTTGATTAGTGCTCATCCAAGTAAATGTTTTTTGTCTACACATAGATATTTGAATGACCGAATATGCACTACTAAATCTATAATGGGTGAGAAATATGAGAGTGAACTAAGATTCAAACTCACGTATTTCAATTCTGAGGGCGGATGACGTAGCCCATTGGATAGACAATTGAACTTCGGAACTGTAGTGGGCGGGTTCAAATCCAAGTTGCCCTGTCTACGTAAACATATCGACTAATACCCTTGGGAAAAGTACGAATCCCCATCTTCCCTCCAGCTATAGATTAAATGGTGCAACTGTGTATTAAAAAAAACTGTCTGTATAAAAATAATGTTTATCTAAAGTAGTTGTTCTCGGCATTAAAATGATCTAAAAAGGTTGATATGCAGTTAAACACTACACAAACAAACAAACAATTCTGAAGTCTAACTGTTCAAAGCAGACTTCTCCAAATGTTTATATTTACTAGACCGACCACAAACTAAAGTTAGGCATAATCTCTAAATTTTAAATAATGTAAATGGCTATGTAATGGTAGGGGTATGGTTTTCTACCCTTTTACCATTTATTGAATTTTGGGCAAAGAGATCTAATCTACAGAGTGCATTTAAAAATTTTCATTATTTATTTATTCATTATCTTCCTCATTTTTTAAAATTATTTTTATCATCATCATCATCATTATTGTTACTAATTTTTAATATCATCATCATTATTATTATTATTATTATCATCATCATCATCATCATTTTTATTATCATCGCCATTATCATCAACATTTTTATTATTCTTATCACCATCATCAGTATTATTATTTTCATTATTATCATCATTATTATTTTTATTATCATCATCATTATGAACATAATTATTATTATCATTATCACCCTCATTAATATTGTCATCATCATCATTATGGTCATCATCATCATCATCCAGCATGGTGGAGATAGGGAAACCAGCTACATTGGCGACAGCCTACTTTCCATATCACATAGATCAGGCAAAAAACAACTATCTATGGATGCCTGTTTAACCCATAGTCAGTCATGACCGAAAGAGGCCTCCTCCTCCTCCATCGTTATCATCATCATCATTGTTTATGATAAACCCCATTTGGCACATTTCTTATAACCATATTTGCCAGGAATTATTCATATCTCTGGAAAAAAAGAAAAAAAAATATATATATATATTTATACACACACACACACACACACACACACATATATATATATATATATATATATATTTTGAAGTATTGCCATTCTTTTTTGGGCATTAATCACTTTCTCAGCTATTTACATATGCATCCTATTGCATAAGCATTCTCTTGCATTTTTCAAACCTGTTTTTTTTTTATTATGGTGCGTACATACTTCTCTATTCACCTGCTCCCTACTCCCTTGAGGGACACCCAAGAATTCCTTTCTTTGCTCTTTTCCTTCCTCAACAAGCTTTTCTTATCCAACCATATTTTTCATACTGCTAAGTTTATACAATTGGCTCCTAAAAAAAAAAAAAGAAAAAAATGCTTTTTTTTATTTCCCTAATTTTGGGGAATTTTTTTTATTCTAACCTTAAGAGTCTCCCTTTTTTTTATTTATTTTTTTTTTCTACGAATTGCTCACTTTATCTTCTCTTCTAAGATTTTTTCTAAATACATAGACACACACGCATAGACTGATGTGGACAGACACACATACAAAAACATTTGTAAACAGACGCACAAACAAACATAGGCAATTATAGATCATCATAAGTGTTTTGTTGGAGAGAACTTTTTTTCTCTTTTTCAAGATTTTTTTGCAAACATTTTCTTTTCTTTTTAGTCAAAGATCTTTGTTTTGTGTTTAGTATTTATATGCTGTTCCCTAGCTTTTTTATACAAAGTAATTAAAGAACCTTATTATATAGAATGGCAGTATCCTATGCAAATTTTATAGACCAGTTAAAGAAGCCTATTACATAGAAAGACATGACCATACATATACAAATTGTAATATTCTGAATCATTTTCTCTTTTATAATAGGTATTTAATTTCTTTTTCCTGAAGAGCTCTACACTAAAACAAGATTTTTCTTAAGAGCAACATGATGTAGAGTCTCATACAATCATGTGTCATGTACAAACTACTTGTGAAAAAAAATTGTCAAATATTTGATTGTTTTTGGCATTAAATAACCTAAAAAATTGATATCTCATTAAACAAAATTAATAAAAATATAAGAATATATATGGGCATTAACTTTATTTTCAAACTTTTGTCCTCATCTTGGTAGTTGATGTTTTTCTTACTACTTTCTAACCTAGTTCATCTAAAAACGCCCTGGGGTGAACTTGGTGCAAAGATAATAATAAAAAAATCATAAACTACCAAGATGAGGAGAAAAGTCTGAAAATAAAGTTAATACCTAGACTATGAAGCCTCATAGCAAAATTAAGATACAATTTATCCTAACAGCTTAGAAATATTTCAATTTGGTTTAAATTTGTAATAGTTCAAATGGTATTTAATCATAATTAATTTCTTGCTCAACCAGGCAACTCCAGGTAGCACTTCTTGTAAATTATGTATTTTTTTAACAACACGGACACAACAGGTTGAAAGAGAAACCTTTTGCAATGAGCAAAAAAATTAACATCTCAAAAATGAAAATAAAAAAAAAATACAAATATATTATATTTACTTGGTTGATAACAAACCCAAGTTAGACACAAAGCCAGTTTTATATGCCCAGTATGTCTCAAAGCTTTACTAATCAGTGCTGCCCTTCACCTAGATGAGTCACACCCATAAGTTAATGAGCCCCATCTGCCCAAGGCAACTTAAGGTAAAGGCAATGGTTTTGAATGAGATTTGAACTCATGTAATACAATTCCAGAGCCTAAGCTTTTATCAATGCTCCATCTTTGCTGCCCCAAGTATATATATATATATATATATATATGTGTGTGTATGCAAATGAATATAAACATCAATGCTCCCACATGAATATGATATTTACTTGGTAAGCACCGCCAAGTTTGGCACAAGGCCATTTTTACGTGCTCTTACCCGGGCTTTATATATTCGGTGTTACCCTTCACCTAGATGAACTGCTCTCCCGATGAATATACAGATATACATAAATCTAAAAAGGACACAACTCATAGACCCGAAATATCCTCCATTGGCATTTACTGCACAGAAACTTTTTGGACACACTATAACTCTTTGTTTTATTGTTATAAGCAAAATCAAATAATGATGATAATATTAATTAATAATAATTATAATAATAGTCATTTACAAATGAAATAAACTTCTGACCGTAATAACATCAACGGTCCCAATATTTAATTTGTGAACAAAAGGATTTTTTACAAGAACACACCACACATATGGAATCACTCTTAACACACATCACCATCTCTGGTCTTCAGCCTTACAATACCATAAACCCAAACCACTTGGAACTACTCTGCCAATTTTTCAATAACCAGACAAGTTTGGAAGCATCCAAACCCTTCACAGTTCTCTATTTTTTTTTTTGTGTGTGTTTTTATTTTGTTTTATGTCCCACCAATCTTTCACTTTTGGTGTCCCTACCTCTTGAGATTCTTTTTTTTTGTTTTGTTCTATCGTATTTTTTTTTCGTTTTTCTCTCTGTGAATGTCTTCAAGCATCCTCTTTACTTATAACCTCTACCCCTTAAAAAAAATGATTATCAATTTACATTAATATTCCGATGTGTCAGACATGTCTCCAGATTTCATAGAAGATTAATACCAGCATTTGTCAGTCCATCTAAGAATGACTCAGCAATACAAATCTAAATTAGGTTTGATGGCAAAGAATATTAACCATTTTTGGGGCCTGAATATTAGAAATGTTACAATGTTTTAATATCATGATTAAGGTATGTTCATCATGATTTAGAATATCACATTTATAATCATGAAATAACAGAAATGAGCAATTCACATGACAAAATCACTCTCATATACAAGGGATTTTTCAAATATTTTCAAACCTATATACCAATAAAAATCAGATTGTTGTGTATGTATGAGACCCTACATCCTGATTTGAAAGATTACATTTAAAGTGATGAAATAATAGAAATGAAGTACTCAAGTGACAGAATTGCTATCATCTACAAGGGATTTTTCAAATATTTTCTTATTTATAATATTAACTATTTTTTTGCATGAGTATTAGAAATGTTACATTGTTTTAGGGTGGTGTTTAAGTTATGTTCATCAACATTTCGAATATCACTTATAATATTTTTGTCATGAAATAACAGAACTAAGATATTCAAATCTTTAGATATAAATTGATTATAAAAAAACCATTAGAAATTAATTTAGTTGAGAAAAACATTAGAAATAAATTTAGTATTAAAAAAGCATTAATGGCTTTCCTTTATAATAGGCTCCCTTTACTACCATAGTGGTTAGTCCTTAGTTAGCACCCAGGCTAAGCTGTGCAATACGTCAAGTTTATAATATTAACTATTTTTTGTTTGAATATTAGAAATGTTCAAATGTTTCAGGATAGTGATTAAGGTATATTCATCAAGATTTGGAATATATCATAGTCATAAATAAATAGAAATGTGACATTCATGTGATCATCTACAAGTTTTTAAAAATATTTTCTGATCTATATACTTATAAGAATCAAATTGTTGTGTTTGTATGAGACCCTATATCCTATAAGTCTTTTAAAAATAAAAATACATTGCATATAACTCTAATGTTATAATTTGAGTTAAATATACATACAATATATTTTTGGCCAAATTTCAGATTTTCTAATTTTGCTGCTGGTAATCTCTTTATTAATTTGCTTGCCCAAAATCCATCCGTCCAGTGTCACAAATAATCGTCAACTGTATTAATACCAAATTTTTATTGATTTAATTTTCTAAATATATTTTCTTTTGTTTAAAATCCTCAACTTAAGGGAAGCCCTCTAAAATTTAACTTATATTGTATCAAATTAAAATTAATGCTATAGCTTGTAATAATTACTCCTGTAATAATATTGATGTGTTAAAGATTATTCTTGTCAAAGACTTGACTATTTTGTGATTTTGCAATTTCTTTTTATTCATTACTTATTTGTAGGGCTGTAGCCATCTACTTTTATTGAAAATATTCTTGTCACACTAACTAGGGATCTCATAAGCAAATTCTTTAATAAAAGAACATTGTCACAGCCCTAGTAAAAATATCTCCAGCAGTTCTCCAAGTTTGTTTTTTTAATTCATGATTTGATCTTAAGTAAATTCCACTAGTTTTTCTATTGAAAGACAACCTCATTCTATGCTATTTCGGAATCCTTGGAGATCTGTACAACTATTCTTCGGACTGTTGTCCTCATCCTTATCATTGTTATATTCACAACGGATAAAGGCACCGGATTATCTACAATTCAAAAGTGAGCATCAGCTGAAGGTTAATGTTTCAATCCCACCCAAAGGTAGTAATCACAAAATTCCAATCAAAAGGTATGGTTAACAGAACGAGAGCAGGTTACCCCCGTAGTTTGAATAAAGGGTTGAGTTCGACATTCTGTAATTTCCAATTACGACTAGAATGTTCTCGAGATCTGAAGAAGGCTGAAGGGTTAATCGGCCGAAACGTTGTGAATATAACAATGATAAGGATGAGCACAACAGTCCGAATAATAGTTGTACATGAAGCGTTTATTATATAAATGAATTAGCTGTCATAAAAACTTAGTGAGATTTTAAACCTTTCGAAATCTGTGTTAGGAGATCCTGTTTTTAAAAGCTCCTATTTGTCCTAGAGAGATTGTATTATATTTGAGTCTATACACAAGTATTGAAATGATTGAATCTGCATTTACTCATTCTTTTAATACTAGGAATGAGTTAGCCATGACAAAAAATATAATATTTGAACATAAAAAAATATTTCAAAGAGTTATATAACCTATCTCAAAAAGTTGTCTACACTTGGTTTGATCATATGTATAAATGAATGAGTTGTCATAA
>JAUZSX010287630.1:0-14623 GCA_034780655.1 Idiosepius hallami
GCCCGGGTAAGAGCACGTAAAAATGGCCTTGTGCCAAACTTGGGGGTGCTCACCAAGTAAATATCATATATATATATTATTTGATTGTAAGTGAACTGATAGCCTAATGGTTAGATTCTGGAACAGGTGTAATTTCAGTGCGGTTTTGATCCTCACAATAGGAAAACTTGTTTTTGTTGTTCTGACAAGACTCAATGAGGGTAACAGATCTAGGCGAAGGACAGAATTAATTAATCAAGGTCCGGAAATATGTTCAACACATAAAACTGACCAAGTGGCTAACTGGTTTTGTGTTAGACCAAGCATATATTATATATTATTACTTGTGGTCATCGTTTTCTACAACCACCTTTGTATTATCGACCTTTATTTTTAACTGCTGGTTAAGTCATGCCTTAGCTTTTAGTGAGTAACCAGCGACTAGATGTGACCATTTTTTTTGGTTATGTCAGTAAGTGTGGACTCATTCAAGAAGACTCTCTGTATTTTGGAACTTCATTTGTGAGAGATATTAAATATTTTCACCATTTTTCCTTTGTTTATGTTTTAGTTCACAGCTTTCATTCTTCCGCCTTCTTTCTCTTTTCTTCCGTTTAATTTCAAGCTAGCGTTCTTCTTAACCGACAATTATAGACGCTATTTAAAAACTCTTTCTTTAGAAACAACTAGCCTTTACGATGATCATGGTATGTTTATTTTTTCTTCGTATTTTTTCTCTTAGTTATAACTTCTTAAATACTCTTTTCTATTTATTTATTTTTTCTTTGCATCATTGTTTTCTTCCTATTTGTTTTGGTCCTTTTTTTTATAGCAGTGAACTTATTATGTTTTTATTTTCAGATTTTTTTTATCTCGTTCAGAATAAAAAAAAAATCTTTTTTTTTCTTCATGTAAATCTGAACGCGAGTAAATCTGGCTGTCCTGGCGGAGTTCGTCAAGCTCCGCTTGTGGACTGGGCAGTGTTATTAAAAAAACTATTGGAAAAAAGTGAAACCTTTAATTTTAACTGTTCTTAAATGCTTCAACTGAGGCAGTTTCTTGAAGGCCAAATCGCTTAACAAATTATTATTATTGTTGTTATTATTTTGTCCATTAGGTCTTGTTAGGAACAAGGTATTTTTGATATTATGACAACAAATGAATTATTTTTGAAAAAAGAGAAAATTTCAAAGATACAAAAAATTTCTATCACATATCGTCGGGATTTACTTAAATTTTAATAGAAGAATGGAATAAAGAATTTTTTAAAATTTAAATGAAAATAATTTTTCAAAAGATAAAGTAAAAAATAAGATTAGAATAAAATAAAGAAATATTGAGATTTTCCCCTATTTTTTATGTTTGATTTAAATGGGATGATCCATCTCCCCTGAACTTTTTGTAATGTAGTAATGAAGGAGATATAGATTGTCCATCATTTCTTGGGTAGATGGACTGATTCATAACGTAAAATAAAGATAGATGAATAAATCATCAAATTTATGAATGTAAGAGAAATCACATTACCAAAAGAAGTTGGCTTATAGAATGTTGAAGAAACTCGTGGAATGCCAAAGAATAAAAAGAATACTTCGAAGTTAGTCATGTCTTTTATAAATCGACAAATCAAAAGGATAAGAGAGAAGAGTGTCAACAGATGGTATTAGGAAGGTTTCAAGACGGCTGTCATCATTAAGACAACCGACAGAGCTTTTTATCAACGGCAAAACGGAGAAAGAAAGAAGAAAGTACCATTAATTCTTATGCTACAAAGACAAAAATCGTGAACTTATATATGTCAACAGCAAACTCAGTTGTGTTTTGTCCAAATAAAAAGCGCATATATTATATTTACCTGCGGGCAGCGACGGTGGAGCATTGGTAAAAGCTCGGGTTCTGGAATCGCAGTACGCGAGTTCAAATCCCAGTCAAACCCATACTATTCACCTTTAGCTGCCTAGGGCAGATGGGGCTCGTTAACTCCGCAGAGCAGCTCATCTAGGTGAAGGTTAACATCGAATGTAAAAAGCCCAGGTAAGAGCACGTAAAAATGGTCTTGTGCCAAACTTGGGTTGATGCTCACCAAGTAAATATAATATCATATTTGTCTGGTCGAGTTCAAACTCAAGTTAGGCACAAGGCCATTTTTACGTGCCTATTATATCTCTGGGATTTTGTAATTAGCATTTTCCTTCCTCTAGATGAGTTACTTTCTCGAGTTACCGAGCCTTATCAGTCCGAGGCAACTTAAGATAAGGGCAATGGTTTGAACTGGGATTTGAACTTGTGTAATACGATTCCAGAGGCCAAGCTTTTACCAATGCTAAACCTTCGCTGCCACCAAAAATAAAAAAGCGATTATATGTCTACCTTATGATTTTTGTTTTAACTTCCTACGATTTAGGAATTAACTTTATTATTCGGACTTTTGTCCACATCTTAGTAGGTTTTTGATGTTTCTACACTACGTTTAGGCCTAGCCTCCCTCCCTCACCTGAAGACGGCCTCTAGGAGACTAGACCGAAACGTAGTGTAGAAACATCAAAAACCTACTAAGATGAAGACAAAAGTCCGAATAACAAAGTTAATTCCTAAATTCTATCTGAGGTTACGGCTAAAAACACCTGAAGACTGCCTGAGGGAGATTAGGCCGAAACGTAGTGTAGAAACATCAAAAACCTACTAAGATAAGGACAAAAGTCCGAATAATAAAGTTAATTCCTGATCATGAATTACTTTCTTACAGATTCGGTCAATCAAATGAGAGTCCACATCTATCCAGTGCCAATCCCACCACAAGACCTCTTCTGTTGAGTGCCTTATATAACCCCTTCACCTCTAGCTCTGATGACCTTTGAGTTCTGTTCCTAAATTGGTTCCTACAGTCGTTTGTTAGTAAAAATTCAGCTTCTTCTTTTGACATTTAGGCTTCTTTTTTCTTTTTTTTTTTCACTCAACCACTTGATCCTAAATTCATGATCAACACTCTCACACCCCATATCTCCCAACCCTTTTTGCTTCACCCCCTCTGTCCTATCCATTCTTCTCTCTCTCTCTCTCTCTGTTCCTCTTTCTTTTCCATCCATCTCAAGCCTTCCTATTTCACCTATAACCCTACAAATGCACTTGTTGCCTGTCAGTTAAATAACAAGTTTTCTTGTAACTAAAGATGAATGAATCCATTTCATATTCTTGACATATGCTTTGAGAAATGTTTTCCCAAATTTTGACTCTATTCTTGCTTTCATGTGCAGGCATTCATATTTATTAATATTTCAGTGGTTGAATGTCAAGTCCATGAGGAAAGTTAGTTGTAAAAGGTCCTATTTTGATGTCTGGATAAGATTGGGCTCAAATAATATATTAGTTAATAAAAAAAGTATTGAACTTCTAGTGTTTATACTCCAAATTAAAATGTACTTATAATTCAGTTTTAAAATATTTTTCTCTTTAACCGTTGTTTTCAAAATTTGTTTCCCAGTTTGTTGAAAAGTCTTGTAAAATACAATGGGCATCACATCAGTGAGACGGCTGGTGTGCAATTAAAACCGTAGAGAGGAAGGCCCCGAAACGGTGCACATTTTCTCCTGATGACCCCAAGACTATTATAGTAGATTATTTAAACTTTTATGAGTTGGATTCCCAAAGCTAATCATAGAAGCAATTAGCATTGTGCTGATAGGATAAGTGGAATTTTAAAAGCTACCTTTTTGGTAAGTTTGAATTACTTTTACAGTAATTTCCTTCTTCAGACTTATAACTTTGAATTGATTGATAATCAAATTAAAATTAAAACATAGTTTTGATTTAAGTAAAAAAAAAAGTGTTTAGATTGAAATATTTTTATGATTTAAGTAAAATAAAATTCAAATGAAAATATTTCTATAATAAGGGCTTTGACAATATTCTTTTATTACAGAATATTCTTATCATAAACCTCCTTGTTACTTGACCATTTTGCAATTTTAACATTTCTTTTAATTCTGTAGTGATTGCTAACAACTACAGAATAAACAGAAATTGTCAAGTTAAATAGTCAAGTTTGTGGCAAGAATATTCTTCAATAAAAGCATATTGTCACAGCCCTAAACATTTTGGTCTAAACATTTGAGACTCATAGGAAAAGTATGAGTCCTCTTATTTTTTACTCTATGCATAATTTTCATCGTCGGCTGCCCACACGTGTCCGTGTATTGGGTTCTGTCGTTTGTAACCAGCTTATCATTAGGGGGGATGTTTATATTTAATATGACAGTTAAGTCCGAGTCGGTGATGAAAAAGTCGGGGACAGTGTTCACAGGGGAGGGGAGGTGGTGGACGAGGCCGGTCTCGTTGCTCTCTTCTTCTCCTTCTCTTAGTCTCCTCACCCTTCGTCCTCTTCTCCTCAAAGTCTTGGGTGCCAAGATGAATTGCACCTTTCCACACCTTCCTGTCCCTGGCAGTTTCCTCCCAACAGAATACTTCCAGCAAAATAAACTGAGGCAAATATTAAAGATCTATGGATAACAAATTGCAACTAATGCTATTCAAACAATGTGTTGATAAAAAGAAAAAAAATACTAAAAATGTTTATTAGGAAAAAACAAAAAAGGTTGATATGGCATTCAAATCTACATTATATTACAATAGCTATGGGCTAAATAGTGCAAGGCCTCAATGTGTTGATAAAAAGAAAAAAAATACTAAAAAGGTTCATATGGCATTGAAATCGACATTATATTACAATAGCTATGGGCTAAATAGTTCAAGACCTCAATGTGTTGATAAAAAGAAAAAAAAATACTAAAAAGGTTGATATGGCATTCAAATCGACATTATATTACAATAGCTATGGGCTAAATAGTTCAAGACCTCAATGACGAATGTGGCGGATGATGTCTATAATGACACAACGGCACTGAAGACGGATGACGGTTGCAACAGAGGATTGATTGCCTCCAGTCATTGTGGTTATCCATGCCATTGGAACCAGGCCTTCCTCTGCCAAGGGTCTGTGTGGTGACTGCAGGTGCATCAGTCTCCCCACGTTAAATAGACATCACGCACAGGTGTCCTCCTGAAAAAATCCACAGGGACCTAAACGGAGGACAGTCATACGATGAGGATGGTATCACAATAAATCTTTTTCGTTTGCTGATCCTTAATTTTTTCTATTTTTTCCCCTAACTTTCTGTTCTTTCTTATTTTTCCTCTTTTCTTTTTTCTTCTTTTTCCTCTCAACTTTCTTTTCCTCTATTTTCTTCTTTTTCTTTTTTAAAACTTTTCTTATTTCTTTCTTTCATTTTTACTTTTTTCTGATTTCTTCTTCTTTTTCTAAATCTTCTCCCACCCCCAATTTTCTTTGTATTCTTTTTCTTTCTTTTTTTCTCTTAATATTCTTTTATTTTGTTTTTCTTTCTGTTCCATCTTCTTATTTCTTATTTTCTATCTCTTCTTCCTCCTTTCTTTTTCTCTTTCTCTTCTTCACCCTTTTTTTGTCTTTCTCTTCTTCCTTTTTTTTCATATTTCTCTTCTTCCTCCTTTCTCTTTCTCTTCATCCTTTTTTTGTCTTTCTCTTCTTCCTTTCTTTGTCTATTTCTCTTCTTCCTCCTTTCTTTTTCTCTTTCTCTTCTTCCTCCTTTCTTTTTATCTCCCCTCTTCTTCTACTCCTTTTCTTTTCCCTTCCTCAAATTAAGCCAGTTCTATGAAAGCTTCTATTTTCAAATTAAGTTTAAAAGGTTTATTGATTTTACTTCTCTTTTTCTTCTTCATCTGGACTTGAAATGTTGCTTTACCACTAAGGTTTAACGTAAAACAAACATTTTATTCAAACAATCAGCCATCATAAACAGTTTAAGACAAATTAAACATTTATTCATTACAAAAATATTAAGGTGACAGCAAACACAAAGTATTATTTAGTACGGGTCAAGTTGCGTTGGAGACACCAGTTCCTGTCAGATCATTTACTTTCATTTGCCTTAGTCAGATAACACCCATTTGTTTAGAGGAATAACTCATCTATGTGCACACAAGATTAGATTCAGTTCTGACATAAAATGACCCAATAAAACTTGACTTAGATTAAATGTAACAACCATAACAATACAATATACAAGTACTTTCAACACAAAATGACTCAATGGAGGTAAATATGCCATAAAATTTAAGAAAGCCCATCATACTATATTATCATCACATCATCATCATCATCAATCCTTACACCTGCGTTGGGCAGGAAATTTGTATTTGCTGTTTCCGTAGCATACTTGTTTTTGTGAGAAAGAGTCACTAGCCCTATGCTCAACCCCCAAACTGGAGCACCTTTATTGGGCTTCTGAAATCAGTGTTGCCCTTCACCTAGATGAGACACTCTCCCGAGTTAACAAACCCCATCTGCTCGCATCATAATATATAAGTGGTTAATAATTATAAAAATAATATATAAGTGCTTCCAGCATAAAATGACTTAACACAAGTTGATTGGCCATAAAATCTAATAGAACTTAAGTATGCTTTCATTTTTATGTTTTTATAATTATTGCAATTACTTCCTTTTATATATATTTTTTTTTACTGTAAATGTCTAATCTACTTTTATGGTGATTATTGAATTATTATTTGAATTTTATACAAGTCCTATGCATTTAGGGTAAGGAAAATGGGTTTGTTTGCTTAAGATCTCACATGCATGATGTCACCTCTCTCCCCACCACAATTTCTATCATTGTGACCAGGTGGGATCAATTAACTATGACTCACCAATGGATAAGGCAACTGGGTTTCTAGTCCCTTAGCAACAGGTGACAATCAACATAATGCCATAAAATGGCCTGAAAATTTAAGATATAAATAATAAGGTTATAACTTGCTTTGGGCATTGTATGTAAAGTAAAAGAATAGTTTAAGAGGCCCACCATAATGCATTGAATAAAATATGGGGGTCGTTCTAATAATAATGCCCCCTATTTTTTAAAGGTTTTTTTTAAGTTGAAGATCTATCAGGATGGAAGTGGTCTCTTTAAAACCAGCGAGCTTTTGTGCTCCAGAATCAATTTTTTTTTAAATTAGTCACGACCGTTCTCAATGCGCTTTTGACAGTAGTGAATGAGGTCGTTTATTTTGGCATCTGCAGCGCACTTGTCCTTTACTTCATTATTGCCACTCTAAAATCAATGAACTTACCTCCTAAGGATGCTGACACTGACATCGGCTTCATAGATGTGCAGCAAGCAGGCACTGGTGGATGTTAGTAAAATACCTTTTTTTCTGCATAGAGCTATTCAGTGATGCGTCTCTGCTTCTGTCACACGTCCATGACAAAATGATAATACTTTCTAAGAGTTTCACTTAATATCTGCAACAGAGAGATGAAACATTCATGTCATCATATCAATCCAATTTGCAATCCACTCTATTTCATTTAGGTGAAAAAAAAATAAAATAAAATAAAAAGGAAGCATTACTTTTGGAACGACCCTGTATGTAAAAAGAATACAATTATGTTAAACAAAATACAGTTATAATCTAAATATTTACAAGTTTAAAGTTAAGCGTCATCGAGCCTGACTATTATTAGGTGACTGCCTGGGAAAACCAGGTACTATAAGCACCAAGAATAGGTAGCGAAGGTGGAACATTGGTAAAAGCTTAGACTCTGGAATCGTATTATGAGTTCAAATTCCAGTCAAAACATAGCATTTACCTTTAGTTGCCTGGAGCAAATGGGGCTTGTTAGCTTGGGAGAGTAACTCATCTAGATGATGGGCAACACTGATTATAAAAGTCCAGGAATATAATGCGCACATAAAAGTGGCCTTGTGCCTAACTTGAGTTTTTGCTTGACAAAATAAATAAATCCAATCTAAATATTTTCAATCTAGATTATTAATTTTTGACTTATTTGAAATTTTTTTTTATCATGCAGGTTAAATCTTCAAAAATCAGAGCAATAGGGTATTCTTCCATTTTTTTAAAATTAATAGCATAACCTGGTTGGCTATAATAGATGTTCATGTAAATCAAATACACAATGATCACATTTAAGCAAATAAAATCCAATAAAAATGTAACTATAATTAATGTTTGTACTTTCACAAAATTAAGTGTTTATTAAAATGAAAACTTCAGGGGAATTAACCTAAGATTTTAAGAATTACTATACTCTTGAAAAATGGTTGATAAATAAGGTGAATAACTGAATATTTCTTCTTATCTCCTATATGAAAACATGAAATAACCTTTTCTTGCGGCTTTTCTTTATAGAGGGGAATGTCTTGAACCCTAAATATGTAACTGAAAACTGTTGCATAAGGACATCTGAGATGTGTTTTACATAGTTTTACTTTTTGGTGGTTTATATGAAGGTTATCTTTGTTCTTTTCTGTATTGTATACTTATTGTTACTTGAATACAAATCGCACTTTGATTTGAGTCCTTTCTAAAGAGAAAATAGTCTGAAGTTTCCACAAAATCGCATCTCTTATATAGTAACAAACTTTCATTGCTTATATCGAACTTATTCTTTTTTTATCTTGATACAAACAGCACTCAAAGAATCTTTGCTCTACTAAAATACTCTAGAGCAATCATAAATTAATGTTTATTTATTTTGTAAACCTTTTTAGGTAATTTTATGCAGAAAAAATTCATTTTTATGACTGTTCTATACCTAGTTATAGAAACCATATAATATGCATTATATAATCCATAACTGGAAGGAATGTGGGTGATTTGTACCCCTTTTCAAGGGGTTTATTTAAAAAAATGAATACAGATGGAACAAGTGGGATTTGAACTTGTCTTGTACAGTTCTGAAGTCCAGCTGCCTATCCACTATCCCAAGTGGATTAATTTAAAGCCCTGTTGTGGATAAACTTAACACTTTCAGACTTTCTGTTTGAAATCCCGAAATGCAGAGAACATTAGCTTGAATAGATGGATGAAGATTTATTGATTTATGATCAGATTGCACTTCTGTCCATTTTTTTAATTTATTTATTTATTTACCTGTGTTTGTTTTTTTTTCTGTCTTTTTTTTTCTTTTTTTTTTCTCATTGTGTGTAACCATTTTGCGTCTGATCTTTCTTTGTCCGTTTAGATTAAGAGATTATAGCAACAGTTTTCTCTGCCATAAACAACATTGTTTTTGTTTGTTTTTAACTTTTTGTTGTTTTGCTATTGTTGTATTTTTATCCTCCCCTATCATTCTATCTTTCTTGCTCTTTTTTTTTTCTAGTATTCATTAACTAACTTTTTTCTTTTTTGCATTTTCAACTCCCCCCCCGGAAAAAAAGCACTTTGTTTATATGCAAGTCTGGACATGTGAATATAAATTCATAAAAAAAAACTTATTTTGTGCATGCATATCCATAATTGTATGGGTGTGAAAAGGTTTATTTGACAATGGGTTAATTGCTTCAATATTTATAATAGGAAATGGGGAAAAGATCTTGTAACATGTGCGTTACAGTGTTATAGTTTTTATTACCAACATCATACATCAAATAGTATTTCTATCTCATGAAAATGATAGCAATAGATTACACTGCATATAATTAAACTGAAAGATTATTATTTGCAAATGTAAACATACCATAAAAAATTAAAAAAAACATGCCATAAAGAATTCGGGCAATGTTGTTTACTGTTTGTTATTTATCAATTTAATGTACGACCATGTAATATGAAATTAATTATCATTTTTTACTGGGTATTTATACTCATGAAAATAACATCAATTTTGCTTGCTTACTGCCTTTTTTGAACCAGTTAAGCTATCACCATTAGTTTTACTGTAATGTACAAAGTGTTTCAGTCTCTTAGTACTGCAGCAGCTGCAGCTCTTTGTGGTGTTTCTTTTCAGATTATTTTCTTTTCATTAGACCTAGGAATGTTAACATCAAAATTATCAAACACCACAAAATTTTGACAAATAATCTAAATACTCTTGATAAATTGTGAAACCTCTATAAGAAATTTTATATAACATTTGTTTACTATTTCTTGATAATAAATAAAGGATTTGCTCTTATTAGACAATGGAGTTATTTGAGAAAGGGAAAATAAATAACATAGCCTTTCTCTAAGAAATATGCTTATATCAGGAAATAGAACTAAAGAATGCTTATCACTTGAATTCCTAAATTTCATACACACAGTAACTATTCATAAAATAATACATCCATGGATGAATATGGAAATATGACATCTACAGTTTGAAATATGAATCAAGTACACTCACATCATATTTCAAACTATTACATATGTATGTATATAACAAAATATGTTATCATCATCAAAAAAAGAACTAAATAAGCTAAAACATTTAATCCTTTAGGCATAGAATATTTCTGAATGTGTTGACATGCCATTAAACTAAATGAATTACTTAACGACTAATTCTATTATAAAGATATTTTTCCTCTGTGTTTCATAATGGAAAATTAGGAACAAATTGAAGTTTAAGGCTGTTGTGCATTTGCGTTAACTTGCACTATTTAACATATTGCTAAATATAGGTTCATGTACCAAAGGGTATTGATTCAGAAATGTAATCAACCAAACAAGCTTGAACTGTATTATACTTGGTTGGGCACCAAACCAAGTTTGGCACAAGGCCATTTTTACATGCTCTATACACCTGGGCTTTAAAAATTCAGTGTTACCCTTCACCTAGATGAGTTGCTCTCCCAAGCTACCGAGCCCCATCTGCCTGAGGCAACTAAAGTGAATGTAATGGTTTTGACTGGGATTTGAACTCGCTTTTACAAATGCTCCATCGTCGCTGCCCAAGCTTGAACTGTATGCTTCAATACGGAATCCCTTAAACACAGAAAATAATCTCCTCATCACTAAGAATTTCTCCATAGTAACACCCAATAGCTTTTCCAAAACTTTCATATCTATATTATATTATGGCAGCGACAGTGGAGCATTGGTAAAGACTCGGGCTCTGGAATCGTATTATGTGAGTTCAAATCCCGGTCAAAATCATTACTTTTAATTAGCAGCCTCGGGCAGATGGGGGCTCGTTAACTTGGGAGAGCAGCTCATCTAGGTGAAGGGTAACACTGATTGTAAAAAGCCCGGGTAAGAGCACGTAAAAATGGCATTGTGCCAAACTTGGATTGGTGCTCACCAAGTAAATATAATATACACTTTTAACCTTCCCTGAGCACAGGTAATTCTCAAGGCAGAGGAGGTTTGTACTTCAGAGTTGTCCTTCTCCTAGATGCCTGTCTTCCCAAAGACTAAGAGTGCATCTACCCAGTGGGTTTAATAGTACCCCCAGATACTAACCTTGGTATTTTTCTCCACAGCGCAAGATACGGTACATGGTATTCGTAAAACTGTACTCACCTTCACCTAGATGAGATGTTCTCTCGAGTTAACAAAATCCATCTGCCTGAGGCAGCTAAAGGTGAATGCAATGGTTTTGACTGGGATTTAAACTCACATACTACCATTCCATAGCCTTGTCTTTTACCAATGCTCCAACTTCGCAGTCCAAATTATTATATATTATATATATATATATATATATATATATATATGAATATGTATATCTATTTGAATTTAGTAAAGAAAGCATTAGAGATGAGTTCTGTATAAAAAAGAATTAAAAAATAATTTAGAAACTTCTTCACTATCTGATTAGTCTTCTTTAATTACCTTAGTGGTAAGTTCCAAGCTCCCGGGCAAGACCGGCCAATACTTCTACGAAATAAATAATAGATAAAAATGACCCTTTCTCTAGTGGACAATTAGCCCCCCAAAAGACTAAATTTACCTTGTCTTCTGTCTGAGAAAGGGGATGGGCTGATCAGCCTTTAGCTTCGAAGATGGACAAATAATTTATTTATATAATCACTTAATGAAAATTCCGGAAGCCTTGCAGAGAGTATCCATTTTTAAATATGGCTTACTTCACTGTTGAACACACTTAACGCTTAATTATATTTACACCTACACTAATAACACAGAGGAAACGAAATATACGTATATTTATCAATATACATGTGTATTTATGTCTAACGCTACATATATATGAATTGTTAAAGTTATTTACATATTCTTACACACATACACACACATATATACAAACACACACACACACACACACACACACACATATATATATATATATATATATATATATATATATATATATATATATATATATAGATATTGATTTATAGTAAGTTATTATAATTTAAAACAAGATTGAGACCAGTCAAATATTTTATTTTCAATCTTTTTTTGTTTTGTTTATAAACATCTAATCATTTTTCCTGCATTTCAAATGTTTTTTTTCAAATTAGGAAAAAATTATTGGATTTCGATGAAGAAAGTAAATGGGAAGAATTTGAAGGCATGTAATAAAATTAATTTGAAACTAAATTAATTGAATTAATTTTGAAACACAATCTACACCATTAAATTTGTAATCGATATTAACATACCTTCTCAAGTTCATATTAACGGACTATCCAGTATCCACTGTGGAACAATATTTATATTGTTGCGCCTCAACAGGTCGAATAGGGCCAGGTGGAGGAAGAGGAGGAGAATGTCATATTTCTAGTGAGTCTCCGAGAATATAGTTTGGCCTTTTGGGATACCCACAATTCTTCAAATCAAAGGTAAGTAATAGAACACCTTAGCTGACACAAATAACATTAACTCCCAGTTATTCTATATTTCTTATGAACAAGATTAACAATTGGTGTTATTTATTGTAACACACAAAAACAAACCCAAGAAAAAAGAAAACAAAAGTGAAACGATTCATTGCTTTGATTCATTTTTCTTTATGTTTCTTCTCTTCACGTGAGAATCAAGCAACAAATATAATAGGATTTGCAACAAAAGAAAAAAAGCTTCCAACGTCGTATTTTTTTTTTCATAATTAAAAAAACAAAACAAAAGAAAACACGCATTTTTATTGAAAAAGAAAATCAAAGGTGAATTAGGAAATATGATAATTAAGTTCTATTAAAAGTTCAAACAAGATTTTAACAGGAAGTGTTCCGTTACAAAAGGAATGAAACAGTTTGAAAATTACGTTGAAGAATTCATTATTGAACGAAATCTCTACTCATCTTACCTACTCTTAGGCCCTCGTGACCTAACAAAGTTTCTTATAAAACATTCCTTTTTTTTCTATTTACACATAAAATTGATACAAGAATAAAACTTCGATATACATTTAGCAAGAAGCGTTCTTCCTTGGGTATGGCCATTTAGTCCGCGAAAAATTTGAGAACACTGTACTATTTGACTTCAGAGTGTAGCTTAGGGTTTCCTAAACATGTTTTTGCATGTTAAAAAAATTGAACTCACTTAGAATATTGTTTATAATCCTTGATTTAAGGTTAGCCATACGTAGGCAAAATGAAAAATTCAGTCCGGTTTAAACTGGGAGTCACCTGGAAACCTCAGAATTAAATGAATTCAGAGTGTATTTTGGAATCCCCGAACCCGTTTTAAAAATGTTATTATTTTTTATTTTAATTATAAAGTATAATCTCATGGATTTATCAAATATTCCCAGCGTTTTCTCTTCTAATTTGAAATTTGCACATTGCTCACAATTTCACAGTATTTAAAACCATTCTCGCTGATTCCTTCTTTGGAGATTTGCCGAAATACCCCTATCCTATTCTCGTCTGGCACATTCAATAAAGTACAACCAGATGAAAGGAAAAAGAATTAGAATTGTACGATGACCCATGGGGACAGTAATATATCTTTATTTTATAGGACAATTCTGATACTTGCCCTCTCTCCCGTTTTACTTATTGTAACGCTCGCCAAAAATCACATCGCATTAAATCTGACCTGTTTTTCCTGTTAACATCAAAAGATTTCCATTACGTTTTATGTGGTTCTTTATGATAGATTTTTATTTCCCTCTTATAACGTCTACATATCTATAACTATGTATATAGTCTTTCTGTGTAGATAGATTTTCATATTCCCACTTTATATCTCTATCCATGACCTAAGAACACTACTTTCAAGTAAACTTGTGTGTACACGCACACACGCACACCTACGAATGCATGAACACTCGCACGCACATACACGTATGTGTGCGTATGTGTGACATCGCTAATAATAAGTGGTCGATAAAAAAGAGGTTTATTCTGCGGGATTCCCACTATATATTTCATCGACCACTGATTATTAGCGACTATTTTCTATGCACGGACGATTGTAGATTGGCCATACATGAGCTTTGAGTTAGAGATGATCTTCTGCATACGACTAGTTTTGGGTGTCAGTAAGGTTTGTTGTAATCGATGGGACCCGCTCACACATAGCCACATATACGTATCGTCGTCGGCTGCCCACACGTGTCCGTGTATTGGGTTATTTCGTTTGTGACCAGCTTATCTTTAGGGGGGGGATGTTTATATTTAATATGACTGTTAAGTCCGAGTCGGTGATGAAAAAGTCGGGGACAATGTTCACAGGGGGAGGGGAGGTGGGGAACGAGGTCGGTCTCGTTGCTCTCTTCATATCCTTCTCTTAATCCCCTCACCCTTTGTCCTCTTCTCCTCAAAGTCTTTAGTGCCATGATGAATTGCACTTCTCCACACCTTCCTGTCCCTGGCAGTTTCCTCCCAAGAGGATGGATCGATGTTGGTTGCTGCCAGGG
>JAUZSX010287640.1:0-14620 GCA_034780655.1 Idiosepius hallami
ATATCTCAAGCAGGCAGCAAGGCTTGTAGAGTATAATTGATAGCCAGATCAAATCTACAGTGAATAATCGCAATGGGTCTATTTACAGGCTTGCGCGAAGTGTCTGTAAGGACCAATACTGTATAGGAAAGTCCTTCAGACACCACTAAATAATAATAAATAAACAACATAGGGTAGATCCACCTTTAGTATTTGGTTAGATAGGCATTTAGGTAGTAGTTCTTGGACTGAAGTTGTGATCTACAAGGTGGAAAAGGAAGGGCCAAACAGTTATTGTATTGATGGTTGGAATAGTATGATTTTTGGCCTAATTTTCTGGCTTTTGGATAGAGGGTCAGTTAAAGTTACTTCACTATAATTCACATCTCATCAACTTGTTGCTGGGTACATGAGCTCTACATAAGAGGTACCCAATTGAAATAAAGTCTTGATTAAAAAAACATCTAACGATGGCTGCCAGATACCTTGACCGCATTTAATTGTAGTTTAGGAAAATAACATATGCACCAGTATTATTGTAATCATTATTTTTCTGCTCATTAGTGGCGCACTGTCGTTATCTTTGTTTCTTTTTCAAATTTCACATGAATTATTAATTAACTTAAAGAAAATTGATTTTTATAACTTTTTGATAATTTTTTTTTCGTTCTTTTTATACAATTTATCATAAAATTGGTCTAAGGAAATGACAAATGTAAAACATGTATCAATAATTTGGGCTTCTAAACCCTAGAGAACCGATATATCAGCCCTGACGACTTAAGCCCATAGAAGACACATACCTAACAATATTCAGACCTCAACCTTTGGATCCTGACTTAGTAATATTACCAAGTAGTCACTCAGAGCCGTTCTATTAAAAAACCCTATTAGGCTCGAAATGTCAGTGTGTCTTTTTTTTTAGCTTTGATTACTAAGGCCGATATATCAGCCCCTTAGAGTCGAAAGGGTTAAGGGACATCTTTAGGCAAAGTAAAATGCTTTCAGGAAAAGAAACCAAATTGAGTGGCTGAATTTATCAAATAAGTTTTCATTAATGTTATTATTAGTCAGAGTAATAAACTTAACATTATACTCGGCTCCACATTGTCGACTTATTGTGTACCCCACACGTAATATGGTGGCAGCGGTGGTCCAAAAAGTTACTGTGTACTATGGGTATATAGAAATTAAAATAAACTAATAAATAGAAAATTTTATTACAATACATCAAGACAATTCTTGTGAGACCCGATCTCAACTCTTATATATATTTATAATGTGCTTCGAAGACTGATACCCAGGATTTATTCAAATGAAGGGCAAGATTCTACTGCTACTTATTGTTGTGGGGGCTATCTCCCGTTTCGATTACTGAACAATGGACTCACCAAATACGCATATAAACAGTCATCTACGTTGCTACGAGAAGGCAGCGACTGGCTAACTGGATATTGGTCGATTACTCTAGCACTAACTACTTTCTGTATTACTAACTCTGCTATAAACTCTCTATCTACTTATCATCTTGTTGCTTGTTCCATCATTAATTGCTAACCACTCGGCAACCACAACGCTTATTACGACTACTATTCACCTTACCTTTACCTATCTTTTGTACCTATCCTTATATGTAAACCCCGACTACAGGTTGCTCATGCCATACCTTGTGGGCCCAAAAATGAGCCCCTTAACAACAATACAATTTTTACCCATAAAAAAGATTTTATTTATTTACAGTATCACAGCTTATCTAAAAAGAAATGCTTGAAAATTCCTTCATTGGCATTAAGACATTATTTTTTACTTAGCAGGATATTTTCAGACACTCTGTAGAAGCACTAAGCCATGCATCTGGACAAATATCTTAGATTGGACTTTTAGAAATTCTGAACTTGATTCAGAATGCTGATTTCATTACCCATGAATTGGATTTATTATAGATTTCTCCTTTCTTTTTATTTTCATTGATCAATTTTAATACATCTTTGTTTAGTATAAGCCTTCGTTATAAATAAAAATAGAAATTATTCAGAATGGGTTTTCTGTCTTCTATATAGGGAGAGTTCTAAATACATTTAGCCACATACATCTTTGTAAGCATCTTATCTTTCTTTTCACTCTTTGGTGATATTTTTGGCTACTCTGGGTCAAAAACCAGATTGGAATGTAGCCAAACCTTAGGAAGAGGACAGATTTAGCCACAGCTTTTGTCTATTTTTTTTGGATAGCTTATTAAATTTGAATTAAATTTCAAACCAACCATCACTTTGTGACTCATTTAATAATAGGAGACAGTAAGATTTGTATATTTTTGGTGTCTGAATACAAATATTAACCTTTGAAAGAAATATTCATTTTACATAATGGAGTACCACTGTAGAGTTAAATTGTCCATTGGCAATACACTCATGTTACTGGTAGGGATACTAAGAAGGGTACTGACTTCCTTCTTTTTGCTGCTGGTAGGTCAAGGATTGGTCAGAGAAAGAGTTCATTTTGTTTTTTTATGTGTTTAACAGCATATCAACCTATTTAGATCATTTTAATGCCTAGTACAATTACTTTTGATAAACATTATTTTATACACAGAGTTTTTTTTAATAACACAAGCTTGCACTATTTAATCCATAGCTGGAGTGAAGATGGGGATTCATACCTTTTTACAGGGTATTAGTTGACGAGTCAACATAGAGGGAACAACTTGGATTCAAACTCGAGTACAATGATTTTGAAGTTCGACTGCGTATCCACGGGGCCATGTCAACTGCTCTCAGAGAAAGAGAGAGGAGTGGGGGGAGAGGGACAAATAGGGATAGGAGTTCTTGAGATTTAAAAGAAAGGAACAAACTTATTGAGTAGATAGGGAGAATGGTAGGAATTTTTCTCTTGTTCTTTAAAATTTAGATAGAAGGTCATTTGGGTTCACCCCTAGATGTTTGCATTGATATGTAAGGGGCCTTCAGGGTTTCCAAGTATAAAGCATCTATGACTTTTATTCTTATTCAAACCATTGTTAACTGTGAATATCTTTCTGTTTTTTCTTAAAACAGACGCTGAGATGTGGATAGATAAATTGTGTTCAAAGTTTTTTGATCGTTTTCCTCATCTTTATTTTTATCTATACAATGTTTTGAATGATGTATGTTCTGGCAGTCTCCAGGTGGTTTTACAATCCAATGTAAGAAAAACCCCAAAGAAAAAATTGCAAAAATAGCTAACCATTTTATGATCTTGTACAGACACAAAGATCTTAGGTTAGTTACTCAAGGCTTAGAATAGAAGCAGCCAGTTGAAAGATGTGGGACAGACAGTTGTCAAAAATTGGATACAAAGTAACTGCTGATATTTTTCAATTGCTTAAAATTTTTCAATTGCTTCAAAAAAAAGGCTGTGATATGAGTGTGACTATCAAATGTTAAAAGTCAAAATAACAATAAAGATGAGGACAACAGTCTGAAAATTAAAAAAAAAAGTTAATGGGTTTATTTTTATGAACATTATAATGAAGATGAGGACAGCAGTAAATTAGCGTGTGACACTCCAGCTGGATTTAGTCTACAGGTATGGACTCTCCCATGATGTGACTTCAATGTGACAGTCATCATAACTACTAGGAAGAGTCAGAGTTACCGGGGAAACCAAAGGAGTGAAAGTTTTAACTAACATGTCTTCTCACGGTCTTCCTACTACCGAAACCCCACACCTGAACATAGTCCGAAAGATATTTCTAGATATAAGCACTTCCAGGTGCCAATATCTCTCAACAATTATTTTTATTGTGTGTAAATACCATGTGTGCAAAGATACACAAATACTGAATCAAATTAGTATTAAAAAAACAAGCATTAAGTACTTGAACTAGCTTATAGAAAAGCTTTACAAAAGAATTTAGTATAAGAAAGTATTAAAAATGAACTAAGTATCAAAAAGCATTTGAAATGAATTTAGTATATACAAGCATTGAAAATAAATTTCATATAAAAAGCATTAGAAATTGATTTAGTAACAAAAAAGCATTAGAAATGAATTTAGTATAAGAGAGCATCAGAAATGAATTTAGTATAAGAAACCATTAAAAATAAACTAAGTATCAAAAAGCATTAGAAATCAAATTGGTATCAAAAAGGATTAACTGCTTTCTGATATAATAGGTTTTCTTAATTACTTTAGTGGCAAGGCCCCAGTGCCCAGACAGAGTTGGGCAATACTTCTGGTCTATTATATACAATACAATCCTATATCCTGTGTTTCTCATGTAGTTTTGTCTTATTTAACTTTTATTGGCTAAAAGTTATTTCATACAATTTGAAACAATAACTCTACTTAGTAAGTCTTAATGTTGTGGCTAGACTTGGCTTTTATTAAAAATTAGGTTTCCTTGTTTTCATTTAGTCTTCAAAAATATTTCTTCGCACTTAATTGAATATTGTCTAAATGTGGAAATACACATATTTAAGAAGGAGCCGTATGGAATTTATTTTACCAAGTTTATGAAATTTTCCCATTTATTTCATCTTTTAACATAGACAGAGATTTATTGAAAGCCACACAAGTAACTTGAAAGTTTTCTATGGTTTCTCTCTTGAAATTATCAATTGAAATTGATAATTATCAAATAATACCCAAAAAATTTTAGGGAAAAACAAGAAAAAAAAACAAAAACAAACGAAGAATATAATATTCAAGTTCCATTCGTGGAAACCGTCTCAAACCCAGCCATCTCTACAGACATCCAATAAATCCAACATGGCTGATTTATCTTCCCATAGTGAAGAGCAGACAGAGTAATAATCAAAGCAAACAGTAGCAGAAATAACTCAGAAGAAGGCTTTTAAAACAAATTTATTTCTATATTTATATTTACTTGCATACTGTTTTTCTATAATTAAAAAAAAATAACTCTTTATCCTATATATATATATATATATAAGGCACTTCATCTATCTATCTATCTATGAAAATATTTAGTTGGATTGTTAAAACAATAAGCATTTTGGTCTGTTTATCAGATCTATTTAATACTAAAGTCATAAGTCAATTTACAATGATTTTGATGAGCTGTTTTTTAAAACAAATTCATTTCTATATTGCTTCAATATTTATTCATATTTATTTGTATACTTTTTTGTTTCTTTTTTTTCAATACTTAAAAAAAATAACTAGACAACTTTTAAGGAACTTATCTATCTATGAAATTGTTCGTTTGTTTGTGTTATACAGCCTACCGACCTTCCTTTAGATCATTTAATGCAAAGAACTGTCATTCTATACATACATAATTTTTGTTTAAGACAATGTTTGCTATTTATCCCATAGCTGGAGGAAATGTGGGGATTCATATCTTTTCCAAGGGCACTAGCCTAATTCTGAATGCAAATGGAATGTCTGGCATTTGAACTCGCATACAACAATTCCAAAGTCCAAATAGACTTCCCCATGAAATGTTTAGTATTCATTAAAACATAACGCATCTTACTCTGTTCAATAGATATCATTAAATGCTACAGTTAGGTGGCGAGGTGGAGCATTGGTAAAAGTTCTGACTTCAGAATCGTATTACAAGAGTTCAAATCCCAGTCAAAACCATTGCATCTACCTTTGCCCACCTCGAGCAGATGGGGCTCATTAACTCAGGAGTTTATCTCATCTAGATGAAGGGCAACACTGATTACAAAAGCCCACAAAAGGTCCTCCAGGTTTAGGGTTGAGCATAGGGCTGTGACTCTTTCTCGTAAAAACAAGTTTGCTATGGAAGCAGCAAAAAAACAAATTTGCTGCCAAACGCACCACTAGGTGTAATGGTTAATGGAAATGCTAAAGTTATAAGTAGACTTAGAAATGATTTTGAAAAAAGAAAAAGAGGCTTTCTCATACATAAAAAAGGAAATGTTGCATTTAATTTATGTTTTGATCTGATCCAAAAAAAAAAAATGGAGTTAAACTTGACCTTCTATTTCAAATCATTCAATTTAATGGGCACAGATCATGCCAAGTCTGTCAAGAAATGACCACAATTTTCTCTATAAAATGACACTGTAGCGGAATAAGATAGCGGAAGAATGATTCATATACTACCAGCTTGGAATAGATTATTCAAATATTGTGTCTGATCAGTTTGGAGATTTTCCAGCAAACATAAGTTTTCCGATGGCTAAAAATACTCAGAGGAAATTAATACTGATCTACTATCAATAGTGCTATACAAGAGGTCAGAGGATCTCAATATTGATGTAGAATCAATTGAAAACAGAAATTATTGTACCTGACTATCATATAAAATTGTTTAAGGTATATCTTCTTATTCTGTTAATTAAATGATCAATGATACTTTATATCAAGACAGTAAGACCAGACACTTCTTTCCTACAAGCTATTATTTACAAAAATAAGATGTTTTTTTTTAGTTTATAAACATCTTAATGCCGTTCAATATTATACATTTAGCTAGCTTTTGCAAACACTAAATCTGATAAAGTTTTACAAAAAGACTACAAATATTTGTATAATAGTTGAATTGCTATAAAAATAGAAGAAATTATTTTCTTTGTTTATTGCTACATATTATAGTCTGTTTAGGGTTTTTAATGCTGGATCTTTGGTTTTGGAAGTATTATCTGAAACCAATTTATATGTAGACATTAATTCTAAATGTCAACAATTGAAATAATAGAATTCAAAGACAAGCAAAACAAATGGAATAAAAGGATTGATATTACATGGTCACCTGGATGAGGATCACATGGTCACCTGGATGAGGGTCACATGATCATCTAAAGGTGGATCACATAGTAATCTGGATTGGCATCATGTGGTCATCTGAAGAATGATCACATGGTCATTTGGATGATGATCACACGGTTATCTGAATGAGAATCCTGGGATCATCAGTATAAAGATTACATATTAATCTTGATTGATATCATGCAATTACGTGGATTGGGATCACATAGTTACTTGAAGGAAAATTATGATTTTATCTGGGCAAGGATCACATGGTAATCTGAATTGACATCATATGATCACCTGGATGACAATCATATACACAGACAAGATTCAAATAGACATCTGGATAAGCAAGTATAATATGGATTAGGATCACATGGTTAACTTGAAGAGGATCACATAAACATCTGAGAAAGGATTATACAGTTATCTGGACAACAATCACCTGGTCACTTTCATGAGAATGACGTGGTCATCATCATTATCATCATCAGTTGACCATTGTTGCAGCTATGGATTTCACTAACCTGCACCAAATCCATAACACTTTTAATTGGCTAGTAATGACATGGTTGCCAATCCTATATCATAGTATTTTATCGTGACACAATCACTATGTAGATTGCCAACCAAGGCTTAGAGAGACTCTATTCATCCCCATAAAGACACCTGTATAAAGGTCATTTGTTTCCTAGAATGATTTAACAAGTGAGTAACACAGATATTTGTCTCTTTCTCTAAACAAAGAAAACCATTTTGAAAGTTTCCAACTAGAATTCCTAGAGTTGACAATTGCATTTGAAGAAAAAAGAAAAAAAAAATACCAAACAACAAAGCAACAAACGTTCTTCAGAGGAAAGTCAAATCCTCGTTTCCCTTTCTTGTTTGTTAATTTCTGCGTCCTGCCTTTGACGAACCAAGGTGAAATTCTTTGTCAGGATTCATTCAGTGGAAGCGGTGTGGGGGGAGAGGGGGGCGGAAACAGGAGCCGATGTCAGTCATTTGGAACGATGGAAAACAAAACGATTTTCCACAAAGCCCTCTGAGCTTCAGATCGTCCACAATTAATTTATCTTTGTAGTTTCTCCTCAGGCCTTTTTTTTTTCTCTTTTTCTCTTTCAAACACTGAATTTTTCATTTTCTTAAAGATTGTGTTGCTATTTGATCTTCTTTAGATTTCAAACTTTTGTTTAAGGAAATCATGGCTTCTTCCTCTTGATAAATCTCAATCTTGCATCAATTGTGGCCTTCCAGTAGGGAAGACGTCATTTGCAATTCTGATTTCAGAAATAGGAATATAATCATTACTAGCAAATATAATCTCTCTCAGGTTTCATGAATTTGGGATTAAATGTCAGGAAAAAAAACTACATTAAAAAAAATAAAAATAACTAAATGCAGTGGTATAGCAAGGGAAGGGCAGAGATGTTGGTATACCTCAGGCTGCCAATGCCAGGGGGTGACATTTTGAGATGGATAATAAAAAATTAAAATATCAATAGTTTATTTTTTTTGTTTTTAGTAAGGAGCATATCAACCTTTTTAGGGCAGTAAAGTTGGTAATTGGTAAAATTGATAAAAGCCCGGCCTCTGGAATTGTAGTACGAGAGTTCAAATCCCAGTCAAAAACCATTGCATTCAATTTGAGCTGCCTTGGTCAGATGGGGCTCATTAACTCGGGAGAGCAGCTCATTTAGGTAAAGAATAACAGTCAAGAGGGTAAGAACACGTAAAAATGGCCTTGTGCCAAACTTGGGTTAGTGCTCACCAAGTAAATATTATATCAATTTAGGTGATTTTAATGCCTAGAAGAATTATCTTCGATAAATGTTATTTTATACATACATAACACATTATGTTTTAGGATAACACAAGTTATACTATTTTATTCTATAGCTGGAGGGAATATGGGGATCCATAACTTTTCCAAGGGTATTAGTCATCATGTCAACATAAACAGGGAATGACTTGGATTTAAACTCGCGTACTACAATTCCAAAGTCCGACTGCCTATCCACTGAGCCACATTGACTGCCTCTAATAATAGTAAAAAGCTAACAATAAATCTGCAAAAATATAACCAAAATGACTGTTGTGGCTGATGTATTTTTTGTTTGGTTTGTTTTATGTACATATCAGTACCATTTTTAAAACACATATTTTAACTGTATCATCACTTTTAATGTATCCAATACAATCTTTTTTCTTAAATTTTAAAGGGTATCTTCAAGTTTATTTTTTAATTCATGGTCTGATTTGAACTTAAATTACACTAATTTTTCTACATTAATTGTGTCTTGATACTACAGAAATTGCATCTTGATACTAGAGAAATTAATTGTGTGATGATACTAGAGAAATTAATTGTGTGATGATATTAGAGAAATTAATTGTGTGATGATACTAGAGAAATTAATTGTGTCTTGATAATATAGAAATTAATTGTGTCTTGATAATATAGAAATTAATTTTGTCTTGATACTAGAGAAATTAATTGTATGATTATATTAGAAAAATTAATTGTGTCCTAATATAAAAAAAAACATTGTGTTTCAATATCATGGAAATCGATTGCCTTTTCAGATCAAAGAAAGTAATTGTGTCTTGATATTATAGAATTTAATTGTGTATTGATATAAAAATTGATTGTGAGTTGATATTATGAAAATTGATTGTGCCTGGATATCATAGAAATTGATTGTGTTTTGTTATTAAAAATATTCATTGTGTCTTTACATCATGGAAATTGATTAAGTTTTGATATCATAGAAATTGATTGTGACTGGATTCTCCAAAAATGAATTATTGCTTTATATTAAAATCCCTCAAATTCAAAACAGTGTGTTTATTTGGTTCAAATCTAATATGACCAGAAAAGAAATTTGATATAGACATGTCCATTACTTGAAGCTTTTCATTTTCTACCCATGGTTTTGTCATACATTATTTCTATAAATTAAACTTTGACCTTTAAGTCTTTTATGTAACCTAACGATGAGTGCCATTTTCAAAGTTCAGTTAAGTTAGTAATAATAATTAAAAAAAAAACTTAAAAAACCACAGAGTATTTTCTTGGTTTAGAGAAGTCAGAGTCTAGTAAAATGAAGAGAGTGAAAGATGCTTAGGCCAAGTTGTCGGAAAAGAGGAGTCAGATTATGAGGCATGTTAACCTTCATGCTGGAAGATGTGAATAAGAGTTAAAGTAAAGAGGAAAAATTTTAGTCTGCTGAGCATAGCAGTAAAATAGAATAAAAAAAATATATCTTAAGAGTGAAATAATAATAATAATAATAATAATAATAATAAAGAATAAAATAAGATAAGAGGAAATCTGCAAGAAATATGGCTTTTTCACTTGGTTAGAAATGGACAGATATATTTGGGTAAGAAGTGGGTAGATCCAAAATGGATTTAAAAATGAAATAAAGAAAAAATAAAGGAGAAAAATAACTGTTAAAAATATAGGAATGATGGGTGGGGGGAGGTAAAAAAAGACAGACAAAAAAGCAGTAAATTCTATTCAGGTTAGTGCATACTTGCTCGGAATAATCTGATCCACTCTGACTGTGTAAAAGGTTGATCCATTTATAGCAGAAATCAAACTGATCTTCTTTTTAAAAAGTAACAACTGATCCCTTAATGGTTCAGCCATATCTTTATTAGATTTAATCCCTAATAAAAATATCTAAAACCAGAGGGAGTTTATCTTGTAAAGACCTCCTACCAGAGGGAAAACAATGCATCAGAATATTTTTATGATTCAAATTATCAGAGCTATGCTTAGCCACATAGTGGCTGCAATGCAATATGCACCTTGCAGACCCTTTAACCAAAAAAAGGCAACTTGCATCTCCTCAACATACTGGATACTTCTATGAAAGACTATATATACATACATATACAAATATGTGTGTATATATATATATATATAGGTTCTGAGATTCTTCAGATTGAAGACAATAGAAGAAAATGAATAAGAAAGTGCTCAATACTGTAGCAGAGCTTAATAATGTTGAATAATATTCTCTACCCAAGTTTCATCATCAGGAGAATACCTGTTTACATGGGTCTTATATCATGATGAAAAAATTTTGAATGCATTCAAAATTTTTCCATCATGATATAAGACCTATGAACAGGTATTCTCCTGATGATCCTGATGTTGATAATCCTGGTGAAACCTGGGTAGAGAATACTATTCAACATATGGAGGGCAGTGACGGGGGAGCATTGGTAAAAGCACAGGCTCTGGAACCGTGTTATGAGAGTTCAAATCCAAGTCAAAACCATTTTATTCACTTTAGTTGCCTCGGGAAGATTTGGCTCGTTAACTCAGGAGAGCAACTGATCTAGGTGAAGAGTAACACTGAATTCAAAAAGCTCAGGTATATAGAGCACATAAAAACGGCCTTGTGCCAAACTTAGTTTGGTACTCTACCATGTAAATATGAGATATATATATATATATATATATATATATATATATGTGGAGAATGAAAAACAGAGAGATGGATTAACAGATGTATATTATAGCATGTAAGTGTGATAAGCATTTTCTAGTGAACCCTAATAATTATTTTGTTATTTTTTGCATTACAGAATATCTATAAAGCCAAGGAGCCTTGTGGCCCCATAGGGATCTTGCAGGGTCTGCAAGGGACCCAAGCACAGCCCTGCAAATTATAAGGACTTCTACTTTTATGTTCATTGTTTTTGTTGAGCAAGAAAAAAACCTCTGCCTGTTCATATTTGGATCTGTCTTCTAGTTGTTATAGAGATTTTTGCAATCTCAGACTATCCTGAGATTCCCAGTCTATACCCAAAGGGGTAACTCTAATTGCGTGCATTTATAGCTGCTGCTTGGTTGATGTGAGCGAGGGGGCAGGGAAGAGGTAATGCTTAATGCATTTGACTCGTCATAACACAAACTGACGACCAGCCTAAAACAGCACCTGATATTCATAAATGGTCATCCATCTTAGTACTGAACAGGCTCTACGTTGCTTAACTTTGGTGATCTGGCGGTAACCAGTGTCTCCAAAGTGACTTAACTATACTATTTTCATTGTTATCTTTATGACATATTGGCTGATATTTTTAAAAATTCAAGCAATGTAAATCAAAACCATGTAAGTTGAGTCCATCATAACCCGATGTACACCTGTGATTTAATTATATTGATGAGCATTTTCACTATCTATTTGAAAGAAACAATAATAATTACTAAGGCTGTGATAATATGCTTTAATTAAAATTTATTCTTGTCACAGACTTGACAATTTTGCAATATTACCATTTTTTTTTATTCTTTACTTATTAGTAGGGCCGTGACAATATACTTTTATTAAAGATATTCTATTTGAAAGAAACAATAATATTTACTAGGGCTGTGATAATATGCTTTTATTAAAATTTATTCTTGTCACAGACTTGACAATTTTGCAATACTACCATTTCTTTTAATTCTTTACAAATTAGTAGGGCCGTGACAACATACTTTTATCAAAAATATTCTTTTCAGACCCCGAATAACTAGGGATGTGATAAGCATATTCTTTGATAAAAGAATATTGTCACAGTCCTAATAATTAGTCATAGATGGATATTCCCTTTATCTTAAATGCTAGATGCACTCCCTCTATCTACATCCATTGAATACAGCGAGTTTGCTTACATTCATTTCTGTGGGTAGAATCCAAGAGAAAAATTTATAGATTTTCTCTTTAACTTATTTGATTTTGATTGCTGCTTTCTGAAGTCATAAAATGATTTTAATTGCTAACAATGTATGTTCAGTGCCAAATGAGAAATCAAGTATATTTGATGTTTCTTGGATTATTTTTTTTATTTTATTTGTTTTTGCTCTATAGGTTTTTTTTTGGCTTCTTTATTTTTTTAGTTCTATTGTTTTTTTTTGGTTTTTGTTTTTTTTTTTTGCTTAATGTTTTTTTTTTTTTACTTTGTTCTTTTGGCTTTAGTGTTTTTTTATTTTTGGCTTCTTGTTTTTGGCATTTTTTTGCATTATTGTTTTTAGACTTTATCATTTTTTTTTGGCTATAGTGTTTGTTTTTTCGGCTTTTTTTGCTTTACTGCTTTTTAACTTTGTTTTTCGGTTTAATATTTGTTTTTAGTTTGGCTTTTTTGGCTTTTTGTGTTGTTTTTTGCTTTTTTGGGTTTTTTAGCTTTATAATTTTTTGGCTTTGTTTTTTTGGTCTTTATTGTTTTTGTATACTTTTCTAGCTTTTTTGCTTTATGTTATTTTGGCTTAATTGTTTCTTCTTGTTTTTTTATCTATCAGAAATTTGTATAAATTTGCAGAAAGACTACAAAAAAAAACTATAAATTCTGGCAGCTGCACTGTTTTGAATTGCATAAAATAACGGACGGTTCTTCTATTATCTTATTGTTCTTATAAGGAAAATCTATTTTCTGTTTCTATTTTTTTATTTCTGATTTTTTTTTTTTCTTTTACTTACAAAAGAATTACCAAGATAAGTAAAAGTCAATTTATATGTGTATAAAAAATTCTCTAAAATTTGGCAAGCATCTCTGCTGATTGTCTGTATAATCATTTCTTTGGCACTTATTCGGTTGACATTGAACAAATAGTTTTCGGAAACTGTGCCAAGCTCCAAGAAGAAGCATCCATTTTTACAACACCTTATTGTTTCATCATTGTAACATCAGTTCGAATATTTCTTTGTTTAATAACATATCATCATTGGCTATTTTGGTAATTTTTCTAATTACACCCCATTTTCCATTATGTTATTATTTCATCATACTAACATAAGTTCCAATATTTCTTTGTTTAACAGCATATACTCATTATCTATTTGGTAATTTTGCTAATTACACAGCCATTTTTTATCATATTATTTCATCATAGTAACATAAGTTCTAATAATTCTTTGTTTAACAGCATATCATGATTGGCTATTTGGTAATTTTGCTAATTATGTATTAACTTTTTCGTTAGAGCTGTGATAATATGCTTTTATTAAAGATTATTCATATCAGGGATTTTACTATTTTGCAATTCTACCATTTCTTTTAATTCTTCTCTTATTAGTAGGGCTGTGGTAATATGTTTTTATTAAAGATTATTCTTTTCACAGACTTGACTATTTTGTGAATTTACCATTTCTTTTCATCCTTTACTTATTAGTAGGGCTGTGACAATATACTTTTATTAAAGATTATTCTTTTCACAGACTTTTGTGATTCTACCATTTCTTTTAATTCTTTACTTATTAATAGGGCTTTAATAAAAGTATATTGTCACAGCCCTAGTTTTAACTTTTTACATCGGGTGCATAATTTTCAAACTTTTTTTGCCATTCCGTAAATGTTTACATACGGATATATATTAATAAAAACGTTTACGCATGGATATATATTAATTGAACTCTAACTTCCATTTCTGCCTTGAGAACAACCAGGTAGCTTTCCCCCAGTCTTTCCTCCATATATTATATTTACTTGGTGAGCACCTACCCGAGTTTGGCACAAGGCTATTTTTATGTGCTCTTACCCAGGCTTTTTACATTCGGTGATACCCTTCACCTAAATGAGCTGCTCTCCTGAGTTAATGAGCCCCATCTGCCCGAGGCAGCTAAAGGTGAATGTATTGGTTTTGACTGAGATTTAAACTTGCGTAATACAATTTCATAGCTCGAGCTTTTACCAGTGCTCCACTGTTGCTGCCCTCTCTCCTCCATATATTTTACTCAATAAAATTTCCTTTCTTAACCTATATAGAGTTCTCTAAGATTTTTTAAAAAGTAACCCCACATCAATAACTTAAAACTATAGAACACCTAAAAAAAAAAAAGAAATAAAAGGTAATAGATTTATAATTTAGAGACTAAGACTCTAAACTTTGAGATCAATACCAAATTAAGAAAGTAATTCT
>JAUZSX010287651.1:0-14620 GCA_034780655.1 Idiosepius hallami
TATATATAATCTTTCAGTCCACATCTAATTCTCTTTCTGTCTTCCTGCCCTCTTCATCTTTCTTTCCATTGATTTGTTGATAGGATGCTGCAACCTGCTTTGGATCTTCTATAGCAGTAGGTTGAGCACTTGATAGTACTTCTTGTTCCACTACCATTATTATCAGTATTCCTAACTCAACTACTACCACCAGACCACAAACATGAATAGTATTATTATACCTTGTATTATTGTATTATTAGTATTGATACTGCAACTACTTCTACTATAATTTCTACTCTGGCTCAGACCATCAGAATTATTGCTTTTATTGTCCCTTCTGTTTCACTCATTATTTTCATTATTTTTGTTTCTGTATTTATAATCAAGTCCTTTTTATCATTATTATTATTATTATTTGCATATTTAATTTCTAGCTTATCTTATGGATCTCAAATTATTGTCAGATTTTTATATTTAATTTTACTGAAATAGAAATATCTATCATATTTCTATTTAATCTTACTATTCTTCCTATCTCATTTAAATGCATTTGTTACTAAGCTTTTTGTCGCCATCACCACTATTTTAACATTGCCTAACTTTAACATCGTTATATTATTACTATTATTTATATTTCAATAAAACTGATGTGGATGTTAGCAATTTGTCCATTGATAATAAACTTTGTTTTTCTTTCCAATTTTTATCATTATTATTATTATGGGATCTCACACCAATCATCAAGCTCATTTGTACCTAGTAACCAGTGATTTTTAAGCTGCAGTCAAAGTGACAACAAGTCTTATCTGATTTCCAGCAAGTTCTGCACCTTTTCAGTCAAGGACTGTATATTGTTATTATTATTATTATTATTAATGACAATACTATATTTGTTGATTATTCTTATATGCAGATCTCTAATGATTTGTAGTTCAAATTTTAATGATTATTATAGATATATCAAACCTTAAAACCTTAAATGTTCATTAGCTTAGAATGTTATTTGTTTATTTCAAATATCCATTGCAATTAATAAAGAGAACCATTTTTTTAAAGGAATATTTTTTTATGCTTTTGATCATGTATGTCACTTTAAGAGCCACCCCTTTAAACTAGAAGTATCCTTAATAACAAATTTCAATTGTATTTGCTCATAATACACAGAAACTTTTCTCATACATCATCCAGTCACATGACTTACATGAAGATAATGAAAAGTTTCACTGAAAAACTACTTGTCAATAGTTGGGCTGTGATAATATATTAAAGATTATTCTTGTCATTACTTGACAATTTTACAATTTTATCATTTCTTTTAATTCTTTAGTTATTAATAGGGCTGTAGTAATATGCTTTTATTAAAGAAAATTCTTGTCATCATCTCAGTATTTTGCAATTTTACCATTTATCTCAATTCTGCAGTTATTATTAGGACCTTGACTATATTCTTTTATTGAAGAATGTTCTTGTTGTCACTTGACTATTTTGCAATTTAACCATTTCTTTTAATTCTGTGGTTATTGGAAGGGCGGTGACAATTAGTTTTTATCAAAGAATATTTTTGTCACAGCCTTAATAACTAGTGTTCTCACAGGAATATTCTTTAATAAAAGCATATTGTCCTAGTCTTAGATAACCCAAAAGCATTGATATCTCACTAAACAAAGCAATTCCTTATACAATGATGAAAACACATGAAAACCTTTTACATTGTTTTTTTATTGATACAAAAATCAACTTTTTTTTCTTAAATCTTTGATATTTTTTTTTTTTTGCAAAAACTCTGAATTAAAAAAAATTTATCAATTAAGTACTTGATTAAATATTTGGTTTGTTACTTATAAAAAAATGGGAGAAAAAATTGATTAAATTTAATAGAATTAGGTTGATATAATTTAAAGAAACCACTCCCTAAATCAATCGATTTCTTTTTTTTTGTTTCCACCAAAAGGGTTAATGAAAATGTTGGGATTGACAAATGTTTAATGAATTTTATCTTTTAGGTTCTTTCTATCAAATAGATTGATTCTACCTATTCATTAAGTCTCTCTTTAATTATAAGCCATCATTCATCAGTTAATTTTGCTTGGACATTAATTATTAGTTGAATTTTATCTCTCTCCCCCTACCTTTCTCTCGCTCTCTCTCCCTCTCACTATATATATATATAAAAAAAAGTTTTACATTTCTTAAGGAAATAGGTGGCGAGGTTTAGCATTGGTAAAAGCTTGGACTATGGAATCGTATAACACGAGTTCAAACCCTAGTCAAAGCCATTCTATCTACCTTTAAGATGCTTCGAGCAGATTGGGCTTGTTAACTCAGGAGAGTAGCTCATCTAGGTAAAGTGCAACACTGATTACAAAAGCCCAAAAAAAGTCCTCCAGGTTGGGGGTTGAGCATAGGGCTAGCGACTCTTGTAAGAAACAAGTATGCTACGGAAACAGCAAAAAAAACAAATGTGATGCCCAATGCATCATTAGGTGTAGAAAGAAAGAAGTAAAGAAAGAAGGAAATCAAGCCAGAAAATTCCACTAGAAAGTAAGCAAGTTTCATGTTCTGTTCAAAGCTTCTAATCTTTGATTTATGATAGGAGATAAATGCTTCAAACTTTTAAGCAATATAAACATACAAGCTGATTGTAATATCTATGTATAAATCTGTCACTGGTTACTGCTTAAATAAAAGTGGGACTTTCAGCATAATATATAAATTATTTTTATCTACTGTCTACATGAAACTATAATAGCTGTAGATGCTGGCTTTGTCATTGATCCACCTGCATGAAATACTTAAAAAGCTGTAAACTTCTACTGACCATCTGTTGATTACTGCCTTATACTAACTTAAGTTTTGTACAATGTTTTGAAACTTATACAAGGTTTACTAAACATCTTATTTTATAGCTAGCTGCCATAGAGTATCACAATCTGCAGCATGGGTCCATGGGTGGATTATTTACATCATATTTACAATGATTATTTTGGACTCTACATTGCCACTTGCATTTACAAGTTATTTTTCCAAATGGCGACTAAAAATGATAAAACACTTATCTTTCACCAACAATCCTCCAAATTCTGAATGGAAAACATCTTTTCAACCTTTTATTGTTTTTTTTTTTTTCAGACTAGCAAAGTCAAATTATTTAAAGAGTAAAAGGTTTGATAGAATAGAAAATAGAACAATATGCTCTGTATTTTAAACAAAGTTGTTTAAAAAATAAAAAAAATTTTCAAATAAATCCAAGAAATTATCATGCACAAAAACAAGTGCTTCAGAGGGAAACAGATTATACTCTTTTAAATCAGTTTTGAATTATTGGTTTATTCATAGCATTAGAGTGAAATAGCATTTCATGGATTTGGCTTGTAAACAAAATTGTTTCAAAGGTCAACTGAAGGTAAATTTGTCTGAAGAGCCCTATATTCAAGACTTATAAGAAACTTATTTAATTCCATTGTCTTTGTTTTCTTGAAGACTAATCCTGGCTTTTTTGTTGTTAATATCAATTTACAAATACATCAAACCTAAGACCTAATTTTTTAACACTCATTATACAATTTATAACTTATGAATCAATTTCTTAACTTTTGATTCACTATGACTGACTATGAAAAAACAGTAATATAAATATATGAAACATTAAATGAGACATTAATGGAAATATTTTATATAGCACCACTTACAAATGAATAATCATTGAGAGTAGGCCATAATTTTAAGTAATGTGAATGGGAGTTTTGGTTACAGACAGACAAGCACCTAATTTCCATCATAAAAATATCTTTCTTTTTGATCATTCTTGTTTTAGATTTAAAAAACAAAACAAAACAAACTAAACTTACATTGTATACAAGATAATGACAAGTTTTGTTTAGTATATAAAATGTTTAGATTAAAATGAAATAAGTTCAGTATTGTATACATTGCTTTGAGATAAGGCTTTAAAATTTGATATAGAGATATTTCTTAAGGGAAAAAAAAGAGGAAGAAATTGCTCCAAAAATGTTTACCGCAAGTAGTAATTTCGATTTCGCATCAACATTCCATAAGATAAGTTTATTATTTGTTCCTCGACTGAATTAAAGGGAAGATAACAAAGAACATGGTATTAATCTTCCAGTAATAAGACTTTCCTTTAAAAGATTATTCTTAATGAATTTATCTTTCATCTTACTCTTTATCCAGTTTTATCTATGACTCAATTGTTAGAAGAGTTTCATTCTCTTTTAATGGTATTACACTCTTGGCAAAGATTAATTCATTCAAATTAAGATAAGCATACTTTATAGCCCCATCACAAGAGTAGTTGTAGTGGTGGTGGTGTTTTTCTAAATCCAGTTTTTACATTAGTGATTGTTATTCAATAAAAACTAGTTGACTAATTCCTTATATATTAAAAACTCATTGAAATCATTTGTTTTGAAAACTTTTTCTTTTTTGAAATTATTTTTGAATTCTTGATTTGTTTTAGTTATATTTTTTTTTTCAATGACATATCCTTCTTGGTCATTTAATTCCAAGAACAATCAGTTTTTGATATGCGTCTTCCTTGCATAACGTGTTTTGTTGGTTGAACAGGAATTATGCTACTTAGCCCATAGCTAGAAGGAATGAGATTTATACTTTTCCCAAGGGTATTAGTCCAAAAAGTGTGCAATTAATCAGCTTCAGTTTCATCTCATGCATTACAACTCTAAAATCCTAGTTCTGATGTTTATACTCTTCATCCAGTTGATCATTTAAAGAAAGGATTTTTTTTATATATCTATTGTTAATTAGAATTGAATTCCACTTTAATTTTTTTTTTTTTATAGCACTAAACAAATTTATTTATACTATTTACAAGTTTCATACAAATTTCTTTGTATTGGTGCTATGATTTATCTGACAGGGACCATTGTTTTCAGTGGCTTTCATGCATCTGGACTATGGTTGGATAACTGTCCATTCCTTTTTTTTTAAATTTTGCCACAAGTTGTATTTTCATACGTAGATGTGCACAGTAAAAAATTTTTATTATTATTCTGGGACATATTTTAGACTAAAAACACCTCTTTCCGGGCTTTTTAATGTTTCTGTTTAAAATATTATGTATGTCCTTTTTTTATGCTTATTCACTGTGCACTCATGGGGGACCATGCATGCTTCACTTGTTGGATTTTATCACTATTTTAGATTTACTGTATATCCTAGCCTTCTGCTGATATTTCTGTTTTTAATTCAAAAAGGGCGACAAAAAACATCTAAGAATAGTGAGAGCAGAGGGCAATAATAAATTATTGAAGGTAGCTATTTTACATTTGTAGATATTGTAAATTGAAAAACTTTTTCTCAAAATATAGTGATAGTTACCTTTTGATTTTCTTCTTTTCTTATCTTTTTCTTTTTCGAATGGACATTTTAGAATCTAAAATTGATGCAGTTCATTAAATGTTTGCTGATATCAAAATTGAATTTAAAGGAATAAAAAAAAAAAAACCATTCTTCAAATTCTTAAAAGTAAAAAAATAAAAACTCTAATGCATTTGCATCTTTATATTTAAAGTTTTTATACCCATTTATGTAAAGATAGCGAAACTGAACTTGATAGTTTCATAGTTCCATCTTTAATTGATGTCACCTTTTTCTCGATTTAAATGTTGAAAAAAAAAGCAAACATGAGAAATTTGGGGAAGATGTAGATATTTACAGGGGGGAATATTTTTTTATAGGGTTTTTTGCTGGAGAATTTCTTTAAAATTGTATTTTGTACATTTCTCTCTCTCTACACATACACACATAGATCTCTCTCTCTCTCTCTCTCTCTCTTTGTCTCTCTCTCTGTCTCTCTCACTCACTCACTCCCTAAAAAATAAATCAATAAGAATAGAAACAAAAATTAAGATCTGTGTTTAAACTCATATATTCCACAAAATTTTTTTCTTTCCCATTCTTGAGAAGTTTCACAATTCATTTGATAAATACCCTTTTTAAGGTGATTATTTATTCTATTTTACATATTTTTCTCAATTATTTAAAAATATTTCTTTATTTATTTAAATGTTGATCTTAAAGGTTGCATTTATAGAATACAAAACAGATGCTTTAATATTTTCCATTTTTTATATATATTAGCATATTGAGAGAAAGGGGAAGTTATTAGGTTCTATGCTGTGAATGAGTTTGCTTACAATATCAAATGTTTGACACTGTTCATGCCTTTACGTACAAAATAAATGCTTTCAGTAGATTACATAGCTTATCCCAACAACTTTCAGACTGGCATATTAAGTTCATTTAATTTTTGGGATCTTTTTATTTTATTGTATTTTAATTTTTGTTTTATGGTTTAGATATAAGTTTTAGTGGGACGTGCATCAAATGTTTTTTTTTTTCATGAGTGTCAGCATCTTCCATTGATAATACAAAATCCTATCAAAATAAATACAGCAATTCATTACAATCTTATCTCACCACTCATTCAAATTCTTTACCAATTATGGCTTAAATAATGCAACTAATGTTTTGCAAAAAAACATGTTGAAGAAACAAAGACATTTGATTTTTCTCTGTATAAAATAATTAAAAAGGTTGACATTCCAATAAACAAGTAAAATACAGAATCTTAAAATTTTTAAATATTTGACTTAATTCTAGAAGTAATTTTTGTTTTTCTGTTTATTTAGTTTGGATTTGTAGGATTATCTTTTAGAGCAATACAAATAATCAATATTGTTTTTTACTTATTGACTGCTTTCTATCTACACTTTTCTTTGTAGTGTATACACACACACACACACACACACCACACACACACAATGAAAATTCATTCTTATTTTTATAGTGGTTTGCAATTATGTAATAATATCTAACCTGCTAGATAAAATAAATTAGGTTTAGAAAATTTTATTTTATGAATTAAGAAGTGTGTTTGTAAAAACAGCTTACTGACCTGAAGATTGAGAAGGCTCAACCATTGAATTCACACGGATTCATATGGCGAGTCTCGTGGCAGTTTAGAATTCATAAACATCCCAAACTTTATATACATCCCAGTTAAGGGAGTCACTATTTTATACATAGCTGGAGGAAAATGGGGGATTTATATCTTTGCCATGAGCATTATTCCACATTTGAATTTGAAGTAATGACCAGAATTCCAACATGGATACTGTGGTTCCGAAGTCCAAGCACCTAACCACTGTCCGAACTGGCTTCCCTAACTTTAAGAAGTGGATAAAGATATCTTAGATAGAAATCAAATATAACACTTTAATCATAACTTATTGACTAATTTATCTGTCAGACTTCAGAATTGTATTGCGCGAGTTCAAATCTCAGTCATTCTTTTTGCTCTCTTAATTGGATTAATACCTTTGGGGAAGTTATGAATCCTCATTTTCCCTCCAGCTATGGATTAAATAGTGAACATTGTGTTCTTAAAACAAAAAAAAAAACTGGTTGTATCCAATGGTTGTTCTTGGCCTTAAATGACCGAAAAAGGTTGATATGCCATTAAATACCACACCAAACATATGAGACATGAAAAAAAAATCCAAAAAAACACTGATTATAAGTTTAAAGGAAAAAAAATTCAAAGTATGTTCTAAATATAAGACTTTATCAAAAAAAAAAATGTATTAGTTTTAAATCATCTGCTATATCTGACAATTCTATAGCTTTTTTTTTCTCTTTTTCTTTTATTGACATGAAAAGAATGCTGTTTTTACATTGGGAAACTTTGTTACTAAACATATAAACTATTTGTAGGAAGTTAGCTGATCTTGAAACCTGATATCTGACCATAGTTAATCAGTTTTGCTTCACTGAATTCCCTGACAAATCACATAAGTACATAATATGTACACAATAACTACTTTTTTTACTGTTAGATGATCTTTTTTTTTTCCCTGTTTTTTTTTTTCCCTGCCACTATTTTATTTCTGTGACCAGCTCACATCAATTAAATCCACAATCATTTTGTTGTTGGTTGGTTTGTTTTTTTCAGTTTTTTTCTATTATATTTTTTCTTCTTCTCACCCTTGTTGATTCTGACATAAAAGCAATTTGGGATTATTATCACTACATCATGCTATAAATCTGATGCTGTTCTCATAATTTTGCTTTGACAAATTATAGGAAACATAACTACATGATCTGATATTCAGGGAGAGCAGGAAATGTTTGTTTTACATTATTGGTTTTGTTAGTATTAATAACAGTTTTATTGTTAATGCTTCTACCTTAAGTTATTAGTCCATGCATGTGTGCTGCTGTGCTTATATTTGCAATTCGTCAAACTATTATATTGAGATAATTAATAACTACAAAGGTCAAGATAGATTAATTTATTCTTACTTGATATATCAAGAATTTCAAATTAGTTTTCTTTATATGAACGTATTGACTTTTTAGAATAATTATATTCTTTTTTTATTCAGATTCTTTTCACAAGTTATTCATTAGATTGTCTTTGCTCATGGAAGGAAATAAAATGAAAATATCAAACTTATTATATATATATATATATATATGTGTGTGTGTGTGTGTGTGTGTGTGTGTGTGTGTGTGTGTATTCATAAACATATGATACACACCTAAATTTGGTTGTCCAGTTTTTTTTTTATTATTTTGTTTTTAATAAGGGTCTTAACATTAGGCTTGAATTTTTTAATATATCATCTGTAATCTTGTTCTTTTGAGTCAAACTTGTGTAAATGAATAAATACAGCTGCCTAAATATATATTATTTGGACTAAAGATTCATCAAAAACAATATGAATAACTTCATAATACATGAGATTGACCAAAGATTAATTTGGTCAAAACATTGACAAACAAAAAACAAAAAGGATGAGGACAATAGTCAAAATAATGCTCGTAAAATTTATTCTTCTATTTGAAAAATTTACTTTAACCATTTGCAAGAATGTATTCCTGTTTTTGCATATCATCAAGGCTTTATTTTAACATTTCATTTTGATTCACCATTGATAAAAATACAATGCCATGGAGTCAGTTATAAAGTTAATTTCACAAGTTTCTGTGTTCCAACTTTGCTACCCTTCCTTGGGTTTTGAAATGTGTGTAGTCTCATACACCAAACAACAATTCTAGCTTTCCTTTTATATTTTGAAAGAGAAATGATTGCCCAAAGAGGGTGTTCTCTTGTCTGGACAGTTAATTTCTTATCAGTCTAATATGCAAATTTGTAAATGAAATCTGGCTAAAAAAAAAAATCAAAATTATCCCCCAAAAATCAACATAATTTTAGCTTATGTATTGCTTTCTAGAAAACTTATTGTAAAGATGCTTTTTATCTCATTTTATTCAAATATTCATCCTTTTACTATTCAATATGGCTTCTGATTTTTTTTTACTTTCAGTGATTATCAAACAGAAAAAAAATCAATATTTTTATCTTATATTTTCAAAAACTTCATTTTGTGCTTTTTATGGGAAAGTAAAGATCATAGATTTTATTGAAATAACTGCATTAAACTATTTTTTTTTAAAGTAAATTTTTAAAAAAATACTTTTTTTTTCCTAAGTAATTTCTATAGAAAATTGGCCATAATTGTTTTATGCATTTCTATTGGTTATCCTTGGGAAACAGATGATGCTGTCAGGTTTACAAATGGGAAAGGAGAGAGTCTATAGAAGAATAACCAATTTATTCCACACATTTTTTTTTAAATAAAAAATATATGGGCATTTAACCGACTCTTTCCTACTTTGATATTTTAAATGGATTCATGAGTAAAGAATGACAAAAGGCATTATCAAGTCTGTCACATTATTTTTTGATTTGATCTACTGCTGATAACTATTATCTAGATTTTACAAAATTGCTGCATGCATTATATTATTATAATTATAATAAATCTATGGCATTGTTAGTCTTTAAAACATGAAAAAACATTGGGAAGGCAGAAACAGAATATGTAAACCTGTATTGGAATATAAATGCAGTAGATTTTATTTTAAATTTGTGTCGAAAATATTAGTGTATTAATAATGTGTGTGTGTGTGTGTGTATCCTTCTCTTAGTAGTGCATACAGGTTTTTATAATGACCAAGTTTTGTGCATTTAGCAATAGTAATCCATGTGGCTATCAGGCATACAAGGCTCCCCAAATACATTGCTAAGACAGGTTTTAAAATGAAGAGAATAAGACTTTTTATTGAAGAAAAAAGTTGTCTTATATGACTAAATAATTTATAGATCATTCCCTTAAACCAGATTATTCCTTAACTGAAAACTATATCCTTTAATTAGGTTTAATAATTCATTGGAAATTTCTTTTGAATAAGCCGAAAGCGCACACACACATATATATATTATATTTACTTTGTGAACACCAAACCAAGTTTGGTACAAGGCTATTTTTACATACTCTTACCCAGGCTTTTTACATTCGGTGTTACCCTTCACCTAGATGAGCTGCACTCCCGAGTTGAGCCCCATCTGCCCAAGGCTGCTGAAGTAAAAGTAATGGTTTTGACAGGGATTTGAACTTGTGTACTATGATTCCAAAGTCCGAGCTTTTTACCAATGCTCCACCATTGCTGCCCAAATATAAAAAATGGCCCTGTGCCAAACTTGGGTTTGTGCTCACCAAGTTAATATATTATATGTATATATATATATATATATATATATGTATATGTTGGGGGTTGTATGTGTGTGTGTGTGCTTGTCTCTATGGCCTTAAAGACAATGATTCATAGATGTTGAACGCTAGAGATGTTTTTCTTTGCATCAATGCACTTGTCAATGAATATGTATTTACCAATTGGATATTTATCTTTCGCACCTTCTCTATCTCTTAGGTGCATCCCCCTTATGTTCTTCAACAAGTAAGGGTAGAAATAATGGAACCATCCAACCATTAAGCAATCATTCAGTTGTAATGGAGCATAACATAGACATGGTTGTAGTATAACCTTATCTATAATCAAAAAACACATACACACATATAGGGTATCTGCATTATGAATTTTTTCTCTTTTTTTTCCCGTCTTTTTCCTTTCTTTTAATTTACAATCTCCCCAGTGCCTTCATACTTATAGTGTATTAAACATTTTTCAGCTATCATTTTATCAAGTTAGATTTTATAATAAAACCATAATCATATGGCTAAATTTTGGATCTAAATCTTACTTTTGATCAGCAAAAAAGAAAACTAATTAATTTTAATTTCAAAATTACTCTTCATCTCTAAAATTGTTCTAAGATCAATCTAATGGTAATTTTCATTAATTTTTTTGAGTTACTGTCATTTTTTAAGATTATTAAATACGATGAGCAGGGTAACCATAATTATATATGTGTATGTGTATGTTTATATATATATATGCTGTAATAAAAAGGCTTTGTATATAAATATCTCATTAAAAATATTTAGCTTTCATTAAAATAGTGCTTGTGTTTACACTAAATTTTTGGTGTACAAAGAAAAATGCAGTGCCGTGCTTAGGGCCCCTGCGTACCCGTTAATTGCTTGGGTTGGGGCGAAAGGCCCCTTGGCTTCACTGATCTTTAGTAATTAAAAAACAATAACCAAATTAATTAGTAGAATTAACCAGAAAATCATTATCACACTTGAAATATACACCTATCAATCCATCTCTCTTTCTCTCGATATATATATTTGAATTTGTATGTATCTTTAGTCTTTGATCGAAGGCTCCAGTATATTGGGGTGGTACAACTTGCTTTTTTAGGTGAAAGGGGCCATAAGGCGCATTCTGCGTCAGGGCTATCAGGTGGCTTAGCACGGCACTGCAAAAATGTGTATCCAAATTTATCCAGAAATCTGGATAAAAAAGATTTTCAAAAATTGTCTCCTCGTAAAAAATTCATGTTCTATCAGTTGTTGTTTCTATTGCAATAAATATTATAAATAGGTTCTTATTATTTAAATTTTTTATTAATATATATTGTTTGGGCAGCTACGGTGGAGCATTGGTAAAAGCTCGGGCTCTGGAATCATATCATGCGAGTTCAAATCCCAGTCAAAACCATTACACTCACTTTAGCTGCCTCAGGCAGATAAGGGGCCTCATTAACTCGGTAGAGCAACTCATCTACATGAAGAGTAACACTGAATGCAAAAAGCCCAGGTATATAGAGCACGTAAAAACGGCCTTGTGCCAAACATGGTTTGGTGCTCTACCAAGTATATATAATATTTTGTTTCAAGCATCACCCACCCTCAGAAAAAAAATCCTAATCTTATACCTAACACTCTTTTTTTATAAAAGCTTTAACTCAAAATAATGTAAAAAGATTTTCGTTTTTAGGTGGGTGATGTGCATATTCGAAATATTATAATCAATGGAAACAACAAACCAGAAGAACAGACATTCAATTTTTACAAAGGAACAAGTTTTTGGATTATCACCTTCTGTGGGTGTGAATATTGACATCAACAAATACCAAAGATTTATTTGCAGAAAGGTCAGAAGTGTCAAAACTTGGGAATATTGTCTTCGGATATTAGAAAAGAGAAAACTTAGTGATTGCTGTTTGATAGATGGCTTAGTACAGCTCATTTGACAACAGATGTCTTTGTGACTTGCCCATTAAATGTACAGACCATACTCATCCATTTTTTTTTTTTTCCTTAGTAAATTTCTACATACACAATTATGTTAAACACTGTGTAGATAAATACCCATCCATCAACCATTACACCTAGTGGTGCGTTGAGCAGCAAATTTTTTTTTTTTTGTTGCATACTTGCTTTTACGCGAAAGAGTCACTAGCCCTTTACTCAACCCCCAACCAGGAGGACCATTTGTGGGCTTTTGAAATCAGTGTTGCCCTTCACCCACATGAGCTACTCTCCCAATTTATCAAGCCCTATCTGCCAAGGTTGGTTACGGTAGATTCAATGATTTTGACTGTGCTTTGAACTCACATAATACAATTCCTTAGTCTGAGCTTTTACCAATGCTCCACCTTGCCACCCATGTACATAAATATACTGTATTAGTTTTAGTGGGTGTATTTTTGTCTACTTATGTATAGGACAGAAGAAACAGCAGCATATGTTCTTGAAAATGTGTTATTTTTTAGTTTGAAAATCTTCAAGTTTCCCATTGTAGATGTTATGAAGTCGAAGACTATTTCCATTAATTTCACTGTCTTGTGTTCTTTCCTTGTTTCCTGTCATTGCTAATTCTCCTCATCTCCCTAAGCAGCTAATCTTAAAAAAAAATTCTCTCTCCTCCCCACCTACCTCATTGTCTCGGTCCGTCTGTCTGTCTCTTCGGGTTTTTAATCTAGATTATTTCATTGGGCTAATATTTGTCACTCCCTACACACACACACTCACACACTTCATTCCAAGAGAGCCAATGACCATTTTTTGACAAGGTCATGCCATAAGGAATGCCATGCATTTTGTGGGTCTGATATTTTAAATAACTTAGAATGACTAGTTTGTGAAAAGAAAAAAGAAAAAAAAAGAAAATACATCTTCTAAATTTAATATTAATTTTCTCTGAAAATCTAAAACAATTCATTTATCAAAATAAATATTGATGTATCTAAAAATGACATAGTTGAAATTCCAGTGATTTTTTTTTTTACTATATTAAATCTCAGAAAATTTGTTTAAAATTCTTTGGTTTGGTTTGTTTTCTGACATATCAACCTTTTGAGTCCATAAATGCCTAGAGCAATCATTTTTTGATAAACATTTTCGTCCACACATAGATTTTTTGAAGAACATGATGTTCACTATTTAACCCATTGCTGGGAGGAATGAGTGGATTCATACCTTTTTCAAGGGTTTTAGTCTAATTATTTAAAATTTTATAAAATGTACTTAGTCAAGTATCAAACCAAGTTAGACGCAAGACCAGTTTTACATGCTCATAAATATCCTGGCTTCTTTCTATTTAGTGTTATCCTACACCTAGATGAGTTACTCTCCTGGAGTTTTTGTAATACTTATATCTAGATGAGCTACAGAAAAGTTCTGGATCACCTGCTTTTTTTTTCTTTTTCTTAGACTAAAAAAGTGAAAAATAGTAACTTTACTAAATTACTTTATTATCCGAATACAGAACAGATAAGTTAGGGATGATACATCAAGTCAGGGTAAATCATTAGAACATATGCTCTCTATCTATCTATCTATCTATCTATCTATCCCTCTCTCTCCTCTTTCTCTATCTCTCTTTCTCTCTCTCACTCTGTCTATCTCTCTCCCCCTCTATCTCTTCCTATCTCTCTTTATCTACATTTCATTCTCTCTATCTATCCCTCTCTCTTTTTTTATATATCTTCTCATTGGTGATTCATTCTTGTTTCAATCCATCCATTAGCCAACACCCTATTTTATGTTCAGTTTTACTTCATCATCATCATCACCATCATCATCATCATCATCATCAATAAGTGCTCTGTTATTTCTTGCTATTTTCATTTGAAGTTAAAAGGAGAAAGCAATAATACCCCCAGATACAGCATATCAATCAATAATGCTTTTACTATTGTTTATAACAAATGCAAACCCAGTTGACAACCTATTAGATATTGTTGCTATAAATCAACCTAGCTTTTGTTTTTTATTCACTCACATGTGTGTACACAACAGGCTCCCACACACATACACTCACACACATGAATGTATATATA
>JAUZSX010287662.1:0-14619 GCA_034780655.1 Idiosepius hallami
ATATATATATATATATATATATATATATATATATATATATATATATATATCCTACTTAATTCGGAGATATATATATATATATATATGTCATGTGCAATGTGCATGGCTCGTGACTCAAGCTCTCAAGGACACGCATGACGATGCCAACACCGCGACACGTCCCGACACTGGACATTTAATGCCGGAAACCCGCTTTTCTGCATCAATATATTACATATGCAAATCAATTGGTGGCAAACTCTTTCAACCCTGACATCTGTCATTAATGTGATTGTTGATGGAAGTCTTTAGCAGGAGTTTGAATGATTATCAGCACAATGAACCTTAAACATAAAGATATTGTCAGAACTCATATGTGAAAATTGGCTGGACAATCTATCATATAAATCTGAAATTAATTCAAAATATTATTTTAGTTTTATTTGCATTGTTTTCATTGAATTGTTTAAACATAAATAATCCAGAAATTTGAAATTATTATTAACTTTAATTATTTAGGTTTTTAAAAAAATGATAAAACAGAAAGACCCCAGTCACTTACATTGACATATGCTCCATCTTCAGGTTTACAATCCATTTCCTTTTCAATATTCATGACTTCAAACTCAAAACCAATCAAGTCAATGGGGATTGTATATTTACGAGCAAAGTTCTGAGATACCCCTAGAAACAAAAGAATATTAAGTGGACCCTTTACCACAATGTCAAAAACCATAGCAACAGCTTTTGCTGCCTTGAGCGGTCTTAAGATAACCCCCCTCGACTACTGATAATCAGTTACCATTCAAAATAAAATTCCAAAAATTCCTAAAGATATTTATTATCAAAGAAATACAATCAAGGATCTAATTATATTCAACTTGAAATATTTTCATTTTCATTGGACATAAAACTGATGGTACAGTCAAAAAATCTGTTTAAAAACAAATATTATTATGCACATAAAACATATTGCAACCTAAAAACCTCATTTTGTTATGAAATTTCAGATTTTTTGCTATTTTTTTTACTATAATTATTTTTTAATCTATTTTTAACCCCACCCACCTTTAAAAAAACCTGCCCCATCCTTTGTACACCACTGAACATCACTAATCTTGAATGAGTTAAGGAGGAAGACCAATTGAACTACTGAGAGGAAGACTTCATTCAACAGAAATCATATTGAGTATATGGTGGTATATTAAAGGAATACTCCATTATGAAGTGATAAACAACAATCATTAATGATCTTAATCAAGTCTGTGATCCAGATCCACTTTGTCTAGTGAAAGTGACTTTAAAATTGTACACTAGTTTTGTACCGAACTAGATAAATAATTATTTTCCGAAATCCTTGAGATGAGGTATGATAAATCTTATAAATATTTTAAGACTATTGTCCTTATCTTTATCTTTGTTTCACTAGATTTTTAAAAATAACAAGACAGAAAGTTAATTTGGTCAAAACATAGTGAAACAAATAAAAATAAAGATGATGGCAATAGAGAGAGAGAGAGAGAGAGAGAGAAATAAATTCCTGAATAAAAAGAAAAAAGGGAATGTCAAGTTCATTCTAAAAATCACATGGTCACAGACATTGAGAAGAATCTAAGGTCTACTAGTGCAAACAAGAAAATTTATGAATGAAGACCACATAAAGAAGACACAATAACACAATCAAGATTGATCTAAAATCATCTATCAAATTTATATATATATATATATATATATAAATGTATTTTATAATACATATTTTCAATATTTTGACAGTCTCTCTCAAACCTGGCAGGTCTGAACAAGCCAGTGTCTGCTACTTTGATTTGACAAGATTCTGTAAAAGCATATAAACATTCCGTCAGTTCTAAGCTGATCTACAGTGAAGGTGCACTTTTGTATCACCAGAGAAGAACAGCTAACAGAAAATAAAAGCAATGTTTTTCTTCCTAGTTTTGAACGTATGTTTTATCTTAATTCTTTGCAAATTATTTCAATTTAATTAACAAATTGAATAATCAACCCATATTGTTACATTTTAACTTGTAATGAGATCAGAGATGAGTAGATTCTATGCTAAGTAAGTTTAGCATTTTATAAACTTAGATCCAATCCAATTTCAAATTGAATCAAATCTCAAGGCTTTTGTCATAGATTTCCTCATATGTCATCTTAAATCGTAAATCATCTTTTATTCTGCTACTCAAGCAATGAACTTTAACAATTTAGGTGGAGTGAAAAAATATAGATTCGTTCCTTTCTATATTGTATGTGTTTAATAAAAAAAACTTATATTGATTAGATCTAGCATACATCAAGTATGCTGAATCAATATTTCACAAAAACATAGATATACCTTGTAATATGTGTGTGTGTGTGCATACATATTTATATGTTTATGTAGAAGTTAAGTGTATTAATTTACACTCAATATAAAATGGAAAATGTTAAGAATAAAAAGAGCATTAGCCATCCAGACATGGCTCTAAGCAATTAAAGTCAATTAGTTTTGAATTGGAAAAGTAATTATGAAATATAAATCATAATGAATTTGTTTGAATACCAATTAAACTATTATGTTCATTTTTAGTTTGCTTGTTAAGAAAGGGAAGGAAGTAAATATAGCCTAAGGAGAAAACTGATTTCAAGACCTAGGTAGATGGAGATGATCAGTAGATAAAAATATTCTTGTTACAGCCCTAATAATTAAGGATTAGACAAACATATTCTATAATAAAAGCATCACAGCTTTAATAATCAGTCCTGGAAGAAGATAATGTATTTAGGTGAAAGAAACTTAAAAAGAAAAATCTATGGCCTTTCAACTGAAACAGCAGTGCAACCTGCCACAGAGAACATAAATATCATTTTGTATCAAATTGCAGTTCTGTGTTCAAATCAGAACATAATTTCTCCCAAACTGTATGATACTTGAGTATTTCTGTACATGAAAGCACATGTTACAACACTTGATAAAAATAAACTAAAAAATAACTTACTATATAGAAAATTATCATCAAGAGAATTATTAACTTTCATTCTTATCAAGAACTGATCTGTAGAAGTGAGATTGCTTTCTTAATTTTGTTTTGGTTAAAAATGATGCTTTAATACAGTTCATATGTCAAAAAAAATAAATGGATTATTTGATATTCACCTGTTAAAAAAGATTGTGTAAAATAAAATCCCGAAAGCCAAAAAGTATTAGGGGCTCCATTATCAATCCAATCTTGAAGGAATTTTAATCTGTAGAAAAAATTAATAAATGAATACATTCAATAATGTTTTCGTTGATATCTTTAAAAGACATAAAACCATTTTCAAAAATCTGAGAATTACAAGATTGTATGAATTAATTAATCAAAATATTATTTCTCAGTAGCATATGCATGCTAAATTTTTGCCTTCAAATTATAATCTTTTTTTTGTATAAATACTTATGAATTGAAGAATTTTTATAGAAACTAACAAAGATTAGATAAAACTAATAATCAACAATAGAAATATTTCTTGAAAGATTCTTAAAATAGCCTCCAAGTATAGAACAAAGATTTGAATGAAACATTTTTTACAGCTTGGATTGTTTGTAGCTTAACTGTTCATTTTTAGGAAGATATATAACTTGAATATATTAGTGGCTATTTACTAATGTTATATAATATATAGATAAATGAAAATAGTACATTTTTGCTCATAATATTGCATCTGTAATTACAAAAAAATATTTTTTATACAAGTCTCATCTAAAATCTTCCTCTCTATTTTTCTAACAAAGTCCTTTATTTTAGGATTTAATATTCTTATTCGCCAAGCTTTCACCCTTCCGTTCTCCTTGACCATCAACTAAAATGTAACTGACAAAAATAAATCAATCCCCAATGATGATCAAGGAAAGTTTGGTAAAAAAACATTGGAGCTGAAAACAAGTGAAAACAGAAAGTAAAATTTTAAAAAGGAGAATTAAATTCTTTAATGAAAATTGTATAAAAAAACAATATTCTGTCAAAAACAACTAAAAAAAATACAAGTCAGATTCAATGCTAACAAATGTTTCCATTCTAATATTGTAAGGTTCCCTTTTTTGTTTGTTTGTTTTTTAAGACATATCAACCCTTTTTAGGTCATTTAATGCTGATAATCATTTTTTGACATAAAAATGGCCTTGTGCCTAACTTGGGTAAGTGCTCGACCAAGTAAATCTAAACAATTATTTTTTGACAAAATTTTTTTTGTCCACACATAGATTTTGAATGACACAATGAGCACTTTTTAAATCATAGCTAGAGCAAATATAGGTATTCATACCTTTTACAAGGGAATTATGAATGTAAATAGAACGACTGGGATTTGAACTTGTGTATTACAATTCTGAAGTCTGCCTACCTGCCTGCCCACCTACTGGGCTTAGTAGACTTCCTCCACCACACCTTTTAAATTAATATTTGCTCTGGGTAATAATCAATTTATAGTAAAGCCAAGAAAACAATTCAGCTGACTTAAAGGTACTTACCTTGCTAAAAAATCATTAATATAACTGCCCAAGGGTTTTAGAGATGGGTAAGATTTGGCAGCCCAAACAGCTGGTACCCGACCGATAAGCATACTGTCAAAGACTTCTTCAAGTTCCGACGACATAACTACTAAACCTTTGATTGCCTTGCCAAGATTAATGAGAGTCAGACGAACAACCGATGTCAATTTATTGAAGCGAATCAGCTCTTGTCGTAGGACAGTGTTCATTGATTCAGAGTAAAGAACAGGATATTTCTTGACAACCTGCACAGATAGAATAAGACAATGTAATTGTTTTGCTGTTGTTGTTGTAGAGGAACAGGAAGACCTTTCCTTGCCCGTTCAGGCTTAGATCAGTTTTCCTGTTGTTTTAGAGTTTTTCTCAATCTCAGACAATCCTGAGACTCCCAGTCCTCACCTTAAGAGGTAACTCTGATCGAGAGGGTTTTTAGCTGCTGTTCCGTCATTTTGATGGAGAGAATAGGGAAGAGGAAAGGCCTTTCAGTTCGAATGCTTAATGCGTTCGACTGATCATGTCACAAACTGCTGACCAGTCTGATACAGTACATGATATTTGTAAGTGGTCACCCATCTTAGTATTGAACAGGCTCTACATTACTTAACTTCGGTGATCTAATGGGAACTAGTTTCTCCAACATGACTTGACCGTATTTGTGGTGTTGAAAAGGGTTAAGCGAATAACAAGAAGAACATAGGATAGCGATAATAAAATATGTATTAACTAAAAATGCATTAAAAATTAATTTGGGCAGTATTTCTGCTCAACGCGACATGACCCTCAAATCACTGAAGTTAAGCAAAATCGAGCCTAGTCAGTAGTCAGATGGGTGACCATTTAAGAATACCAGATACCCAGATACTATATCTTGTGCCGGGGTGGAAATAACCAGCTGGGGGTGCACTTAAACCACTGGGTAGATGCACCCTAAGTCTTTGGTTAGAAAGGCATTTAGTGATGGTGTCACATTAAAAACACTCTCGTTAGCTCTAGCAGAGCATTGAGTATTCAGCTCTGGTCCTCCAGGATGAGGCTTAAAATAGGGCCAACAACCCAAATCTGTAAAAAAAGAAAGTTATAGAAACCACAAGAGCAAAGAGCCTTGTTGCGGCCCTGAGTTCCTCAGATGAACCAAGAAGCACAAAATCAGAATGCACATGAGATCTAAATACAGAAATACAAATAAAAGCATTCAATTTGTTCATTTAAAAACGAATATAAACATAAAAATATGTTAATGGTGAAATTTTCTGTTTGTAACAAAATAACTTACAAATTCCAAATCATAATTTTTTGGCAATTTTTGCAAGATGTCATACGCAAGGTCATCAATAACTTCAGAGGATGATTTGCCTGTGCTTCCACTGATACGAGGCAAGGTCAACAAAATACCATTAAATAGCTGAAAATTGAAAAAAAAAATGACAACAGGCTTCAATAAATAAAATATATATTTATTATTATTTCACATACTGACAATTTTCCATAAATTTTTGTTCTTTTTTTTTTTATTTAACTGAAAAAAAAAAAAACGAGCAACAAAATGTCCATCCCATCAAAAATTGATTTTTTTTATCTTGATATATTTGATTTAAATAGATCTTAAATTGATCAGAAAAGTTTAAGAAAAGATACAATCATTAAATGTTTTTCTGTTTTTTGATGAAAGGAATGACAGGGTTTATACAGGGCCTTTCATCTTCAATTTGAAGAAGAAAACTAAAAACCTTCTTACTTGTTGTGTTTCTTTATTATCTTTAGTAATATCAGCATTTTCGTGAAGTCCAAACACTTCTGGCAGAGTGATAAGAGGAAACATTCTGATGTAAGTCAGATAGTCAGCATATTCCCCTTTTGGAGGTGCATAGTAGATTCCTGATGGAGAGAATCTAGGAGAAAGAAATAGAAAAAGATGGAAGAAAGAAAATGAATTTTCAATCCAATTGACTTTCATTAGTTATTGGACTAAGATTTAATATTCCTTTTAATTAGTCGTTAAGTAATATAACAAATATGTATCCAACTTGATTTGAGCATGACCAACAAAGATTTAAATACTGATTGAAAAAAATATTTGTGGTGTAAAATTAATTTTTATCACAATATATATATATATATATATATATTTCGACCTGATTAACGCATAAGCAAGAAACTGGAAGTTGTCGACTCCCATTGACTCCGTGTCTACACTTAACTAATATGCACGCTCTATCACTGATATTGAGCACTCTAACTATAATTTTAAGCAACCTTATTACTTAGAATATAATATATATTTACATAGTGAAGTGCATAAAAGATATGGGACCCTTAGCTACCCATTTATGGACTCTTCCAGATTCCACTTTAATCAAGAGCCAAGTAGTCTCAGGGATACCGGACGTCCACTAATTTTCGACCATTACAGACCTTAGATTACGCCCTTATTTTTCTCTGCAGCTTTTTACTTCTCTTAAACTTATACCAGGTTCTGAGTTTAACTTTTACTGTTCCAATTTGTGTCCACATAAATAACTGAGCAACAAGTGTAGGAAATCTCTTCAATGTTGCATGTTATTAAAACTTACAACTGTTTTCTATTTGTGGTAAAGTTTGAAATTTAAAACCAAATCTGTTGAATAGGAAGAAAATGATTAAAGTTGAAAATCCAGTGCATTAGGTTCTCCACTCTCTCTACACTATGTGAACACATTTCTATTTCTTATTTTAAAAAAAGAAACTTATTTTTAATACAAATGAATCTTGAATTTATTTCTCAAAAATATCACAAGTATTTCATTGTTGTACTTGAATTTCAATACAACTTGTAAATGGTTGGTTTGATTAAATCCAATAAAATAGGAAAATTACTTGTAATCATCATTTGTCACAATTTCTTGGTTGATAAAAGTTGAAAGGAGAGACATGAGTAAGCGCCTGTCTTTGTCATCTGTTACTCGACCTCCGTAGTTGCACTGGCCAGTTAGATAAATAAGTGCCGGCAATGGCAGTTCTTCATATTCATTTAGAAACATCTATTGATATGGAAGAAAACAAAAGGAATATAAAACATATATAAGAGGCATGAAAATTAGAAATTCATCGTATTCAGATCATCTTTTCGTGTTTATAAAACATATTTGCTGAATCAGTTTATTGGGATATATATATACTAGAAATTACTTAACTACCTTACAGAAAACCATTACAAATGAATTTAGTATAAAAAAAGAGTTTAGAAATTAATTTAGAACAGAAAATCATTAGAAATGAGTTTAGTATAAAAAAGCATTAACTGCTTTCCTATGTAATAGGCTTCCTTAATTACCTTAGTGGCAAAGCAAGGCAATATTTCTTGTTACTTTTATAATTCATTGAAATAAAAAAATTAAAAATAAATAGAACAAGTTTGAAAACATGGGAATCCAAAAACCAAGATGAAGATTATAATCTGAGAAGATCTGTAAATGAAGTAACTGATATAAGCATATGTTTTTTTCTTTTTTTCTCATTGTTAAAAGGAGAATTAGATTCAAATTCTTTGATTAGAAAACTACAAATCCATAATGTTTTTAGTTTTAAATTCATTTGATTCTTGGACTATTTTCTTACTTGCATCTGTCTCATACTGATTCGCAGATCAGATTCATTAAACTCATAAGGTATATTCCAACCCAATGGTCCAAAGTTGCGACGTTCTTGTACCAAAGCATGGAAGAAGCAAAGACCAAACAACATTTTGTGCCAATAATCAGGCTGAAAAGAGGCAATCAAATTAATAAAAATAAAAACAAAATTCAAACTGACTTTACTACATGTTTTTCTAGCAATTCTCTACTGATATTTATTGCAATAAAATTAAGAAATCTTTCTGAAGACTTATATTTGTTGAGTTTCTCCTTAGTTGAAAAAGCTTTTCACTTGAGATGAGATCCAAAACTGGGTTTATATCAAAATCAAAGATGATAAACCAGTTTTGGAATTGCATGAAATCCTTCAAGTCTTTTTGTGGACCCAACTGACATATTCATTGATTTTAGAGATTTTTTCAGAAAATCTCATTAGTGAATAAATTTTCCATTTTCAAAAACAAAGAGTGTAATTTAATTTATTTATTAATTTCCAATTCATACAGTTTTGCAAAGTTTTTGTTATTTTAACAGCAAAATTCTTTTTTAGTTTTTGTAATTTTAACAGCAAAACTAAAGAATGTAAAAATAAATATGACATAAAATATTGATTTTGTATATTTAATAATAAGTAAATAAAAAATATATCAAATCAATATGTCCACTAAATGAAGAAGCATCAATGGTTTTAATAAATAGTTTTAAAAGTTTTTTTCCCCCCCACATAATTTTTTTACCATTTGATTGAATTCTCAAATTGTGGAGTCATATTATTTGAATTCAAATTCCACCATTATATTCACTTTTTGTTCAACATCTTTCATTCATTTTAAGCTTTTACTTATATTTCGGGTTATTAGAAAACCAAGTTAAAATATTAATAAAAAAGATTATTAGTTACGACAAAAAGTATGACACATATAGATACCATCATAGTGATATATAGATTAACTGTTTCTGGTTTATAATAATACATGCATGAAAAATAAAGCAAGACAATTTTTCAGACTGTTTTGTATCATATTCACTGAAAACTATTTTGAATAAAGCTTATTAAAATACCTTGCTAAAAGCTTGGCAGCACATTTGGACAACCTCTTATAACAGATTTTTCCGTTTCTTAGTCATTAGATTGGAATGTAGTTATTAAGTTAAAATTGTTTTGTTAGTATTTTTTTATATATATAATTCATTTCTCTAACATGATTAATAAAAACGTTTTTACCTTATTGCAGGCATTGAAGAAGTTAGGATCTGATATCGGATCATTCAGATAGGACCGCATTACATTTGATCGAAGACCTTTGGGAGGTTCATTTGTCATTTTCACACCTAAATAAAACATGACAAAAATAAATAAGACCAATCTTATTTAACTTATTATCTAATCAACCAGCTTTGCTTTATTCTGCAAAAACTTGCCTAAAATAATATCTTTTCTAGAATGATTCCAACTCTGAAGGTTGTAAGAAAAAAATGCCTCCTATTTCTTTTATTACACCTGAATGTGTCAGAGGAGATTGTAAATTGCATTCTTATGAGGACTGACTGTATACATTAATGAGTTTTATCTCTTTGTTGTAAATATTGATGGTATGAGACTCACAAAAAAAACAACCTCTGTCATGGAAGTCTGGGAGAAGCAGAGATATGCATTATTGAATTCATCCATGCAGAAAAATTGAACCAATCAATATTCACCAGCGCCTGTTGAACGTTCACAAAGCCAATGCAATTGATGTCAGCGTCATTTAGAAGATGCGTTCATTGATTGTAGAGGGGTGACAGAGATTTGAGCGAGTACCTTTGGACACAAAAATGGACCATTTCACTCATTGCTGCAGGCAAAAATGCATTGGGAATGATGGTGACGATGTCAAAAAAAAAAATTTTGAAGCACAAAAAATTGCCCTTTTTAATGGCATCACTCCCAATTTTATAGCTCTTTAACTGAATCTTAAAGTCATGAAACAAAATTATCAAATAATTATTCTATATTTTCTAAAGTCTATGAAAAGATAAGAAACTGAATTTTTGAATAAAGATAAAATAAAAGGAAAAAAAAGCATTCTTTAAGCAGAAAAACCAGTTCTCAAATGATTTATTCTTTACTAACAACTATTACCAACTGTTTGTGTTGTTTTGTTTTGTTAATCCAGATACGTTTTTTTAATATATCAAGTTCAAAGCAAATACTGAATTTCAATTTCTTAAAGCAGTTAATCAGAGATAACATTACAAAAGAAATAAGGTGACCTTTTCTAATTCCTAAAATACAAAGAAATTAAAGAATGTTGCTGTCGTCTAACATAGTCAAGGATTTAATAAAAAAAAAAAAAAAAATATGACAACATTTAATAACCAGCAGCCATTATTTTGACATTGATGAATTAGAAATATTTTAACTGATTGCATTTACACATGTGACATTCGTTTATTTACACAATTTAAATTTCATATAAGTTTTTTTCTTTAAAGAATGAAAATTATTTTCTCAAAAAATTTGGAATATTTGTGTTTGTATCTTTGTATATGTTTAAATTCAAATCTGTATGTATATTTACTACTTTCTATTCACTAATGAAAACAATTTTAAAGAATCCTCGATTGAAGTGATTAGGTATTACAGAAATGAGAATAATATTAAACAGCTAATTCTGAATATACAAACATATACACAAACACACATAAATGATATTCCAAGTGGTGAAACCTAGAACTTTACAATATGTAACCACCATTATTCAATTTTTGAGAAGTTAGCTGAATAAGTATTTATCTATGCATGCACAGACACACACAGACACACACACACACAGACATGCTCGTATATCTATTTATCTATCTATCTAAATATATATATATGATTGAATATATAAAGCCCGGGTAAGAGCACGTAAAAATGGCCTTGTGCCAAACTTGGGGGTGCTCACCAAGTAAATATCATAATGATCGCATAGGCAAGAAAATAACATCTACCCAAGGTTGTTCAATCCACTCATATGCTTAACATATTGCTAGAAAATTATCTATTCTATATAATAAAGACTGTCATGTGTGATTTTTTTTATATCTCTATTTATTTATTGAGTTCTGGCTCTGAAGATTCAAGGTGAAAATGTCTAGCTTGCATTGGGACTAGAGCCCTAGACTGCCGGATATCCCTCATTATTCTATCATAGTTTTTATTTTTGAGATGAGGCATCGTAATTTAGGTATTAACTTTATTATTCAGACTAAAAGAAACACCTGAAGAAGGCCTGTGGGAGACTAGGCCAAAACGTAGTGTTATAACATCAAAAAAATAACTACTAAGATGAGGACAAAGTCCGAATAATAAAGTTAATACCTCATTATTCTTATCTTAAAATTCTGATGTTTTACCAATGGAGCGGTTGTACAAAAATTTTTTTTTTTCTTTTTCCGAGAGATACAAACTAGATTTTTACATAACTAGAATAATTATTTGAAATAGTTTGTTTTGAAAATTTATGTATGAAATTGATTTTGAAATAATTATATGAAAAAAATGCAATATTTTAAGGTAAAATTTATCAAATTATCAAATTATTTTCAATACCTGTTATTTTTAACAATTCATTGCATTATGATATAATAATGATTTAACATGAATGTTAACATACCTAAATTTAGTCATTTGTATAGAAGATATTTTATCGAAACATATATAAATGAAATTTTGTCTGTGTGTGTATCTGTCTGTCAGTTAATTCCCTATGTATTCTAAAAGAATGGGGCCAATTTTCTTGAAAATTTACATAGTTGTACCTTATGTTTCTAGGAATGTTTTTAGATAGATGTTGTTTTCGAATACTCCCAATTAATTGAAAATATTAGCTTCTAGAAAAAATGGTGGAATTAAAACCAATAAAAGCAATTAAAAGAGTTATTTAAATGTTTTAATAACCACAGACCCCCAATGTACTTCGCCAATTTATGGTCTAGAGACTTGAACTTTGATATATGGGATATTCGGACATGTGAAATAAATCAGAGTCTGAAAGTTTGATATATTGGATATTCGGACATGTGAAATAAATCAGAATGGGATATTCGGACATATGAAATAAATCAGAATGGGATATTCGGACATATGAAATAAATCAGAATGGGATATTCGGACATATGAAATAAATAGAGTCTGAAAGGGCTCAGAAGAACGATGAATATCTTAATTGTAAATAGCCCTTTTCAGATTTCCAGTTTGACCTCTGCCGGCCAAGAGACAACCATCCATCGGCACGAAGTGTGAGAACAGCCAGAAGACGACAAGACGACAAACCCACAGGTGAGCCAAGATCAACGATCAATCAGCGTCATAACCTTATATTGCTAGATATGTAGATATTTCCATTAAAAAAAAAATGATATTTAAAGCTTAGAAATGACTCACAGGTTTAAGTAAAGTTTAAATTGTTGCAATGATCAACAGGGCAAAAAGACATTACTTTGTGTTGGTTGAAAAGGAATCAGCAAGTAATGATAAAAAGATTCGTAATTCTGGTATCAAAATTCTTGATTAGGTCTGTAAGTGCATTGTCTCACTCAAACTGATAATAACCAAAGTTAACCCAGGGTTCATACAGATTTCCAATATCTATTTTCAAGGACTTTTCCAGGACTTTTCAAGGCTAAATTCAAGTTTTCAAGGCAAAATTTGATACATAAACAATCATATAGTAATCCAAAAAATCTTAGTTACTGACAACAGGACAAGTCATTTTCATTCATCTCTTTTTTTTAAGAAGTAGTTTAAAAGTCACATAGTTATTTACATAAAGTTTGTAAATGACTGGAGGGAGTTCGACCCGAACTCTCTCACGGGGGGAAAACAAAATAACAACAACGTCTTACATAAATAATAACACTATTATAACGTCTTACATAAATAATAACACTACATAAATAATAACACTACAAAGTTCACACAAGTATCACGCAACAAAACTAATCAACTAATTTACAGTTTGAACATAACACAATGTCATTCAGTGTGTTTGACAAAATCTTAGTTTTTTTTGCTTAGTTTCAAGCTTTTCTTTGAGCTTAGCCAGTTCATTTTGTTTTCATTAAATTTTTTCCTCACATTTTCAAGGCCTATTCGAGGTATTTTCTAGGCAATGTTAAAATTCAAGGACTTTTCAAGTCTGTATGAACCCTGCCTTATAAAAATGACAATCAATAGATTCAATATAAATTGTAAAGTTTAAAAAAAGATTTCTATATTGGTTTTCACTGAATAGCCATGAGCAAATATCAATATAAAAAAACACTTGCCTGTACAGGATGAATGAGCCCTTGTCGAAGTACAAGATGAATGACGCCTAATGCAGTCCCTCGTACTTGAGAGTTGGAACAAATGAAAGATTCAAGAATCTGTTTCAGGTAAACCTGTATAATTGTACTTGCCATCCTGTAATTTAATAAAAGTCATTTTCAGAATTTCATCACTAAACAACAAATTTATTTAAGTTAATAATTAATACTATTGATATCATTTAGAGTTAATCAAAAATTGATTAAGACCATACTTAGATACAGAGGAAATAAAATTATACCTAGACTTAAGTGCAATGTGATGACAATTCTCACAGATACAATTGGTGTAGAGTGTGGGGCTATATAAATTGTTATTACTTGTAAAAAGACCTATGAAATGAGATGGACCAAAAATTTCTTGTGTGAAAAGTTCTAAGGCCAAAATTAAAACAAATAAAGCTCAAATTTAGGGATGAAAATGAACTTTTTTTAATTCCTAAAAAAACACAGAGCTGATTTTTAAAGTCGACAAAGTTTTTAGTTCTTGTTTTGAAGTGGAAGTCTTAATAGTTGTTTTTAGAGCTTTTTTAGTCTTTCTCACTCCAACCTTCATATGACAACTTGTTTGTCTGTCTGTCTGACACTTCCTTGCTGAGTGAGAGACTAACAAATTCTTGATATCTATTTAATTTCTCATCAGATGATCAAAGATTTTCAAGTGGATATTTTGTATAATTTTTGGTAAATACTGTTAATTATTATGTATATAGAAAAACTATTCAAATCAAAAATCATTAAAAATATTTTTTTGTATTCAAGGTCTTAAGCTTTCTTTTCATTGAATTTTTTTGGTTTTGATTTAAGAGTTTTAAATGTATTAAAAAATACCTTTTATTATTTTGCTTTTAATAATGATAAAACATAAGCTTATAATTTTCATATAAAAACTGATTTTATTCAGATGATAGGAATTATAAAAGGACTACATCAAACACAATGCTTAATAACATATAAATTCCCAAGCTCTTACACAGTAGTACTTTATTAATCTATGTTGTATTTATTTTCAGCAATGTGTCTGAAATTGATATTCGGATTTTTAGAAGAATAGAAATATTACTTTTTGCAGTTGTTTTCTATAAATACACAAACACACACACACACTATATATATATATATATATATATATATATATATATATATATATATATATATATATAT
>JAUZSX010287673.1:0-14615 GCA_034780655.1 Idiosepius hallami
TGCTCTTACCCGGGCTTTATATATTCGGTGTTACCCTTCACCTAGATGAACTGCTCTCCCGAGCTAACAACCCCTATCTGCCCGAGGCTGCTAAAGTGAAAGTAAACAGTCCAGAATATGTAAATAATTATTATTAATGCTATATATTGATTAAGGCAAGTCATTTATTTATGATAAAATAAAATGGTCCAAACACAAAATAGATTGTAGACATTTGATAATAATCTAAACACCAGCATCTAATGGAATTTTTAATCATTTATAGAAGTAAGAAGAGTTTTTATGAATATTTTTCACTAGCTTTGGATTAAATAGTAAAATATTTTAAGTTGGAACAAAAGTTTAAGCAAAAAAAAGATGCTAAGATTGTGTAGAGGACATAATATAACTTTCTGTGAATTTCAGATTAGTTCCTGGTGACATAGTATTACAAAGCATGGTGGTTCAAAGAGAAATAGGGCATGTGTCCATAAGGTGGTCATTTTAAAAAGTGAGCAAAAGAGTCAGGATCGTAAAAGCTGAGAATGGCATTTGTACAATAAATGTCTTTTGAAACAACAGAAGTCTTTGGGTGTTTAGCTTTCTTTTGATTCCAGCTAAAAAGTAATCAGCACAGAGACAAGAAGTAAATCCTTAGAGCAAGGTTCTCTCAATTCTTAGAAAGAACTTACCCTTTTACAACATCAGAAATGGTCAGATGAACAACACATCTATAGCCCTTTTGAACCGAATGGTGATGACAGACAATCATGAAGAACATAACATTACAATAATACTGATAGTACTATTTTAATAACTTGTTTATTATAGAAAAAAATTTGCTCAGTAAATAACCCCATTTAAGGGTATGACTATTTTGCGACCCCAGACATATATAAAATGAATATATTTAATTAACCCTACATACAGACAATACAAGAATTTAAAATCAAAAATTGCACAAATGTTGTAAATTGCATTTATTAGAATTACAAAAAACAAAAACAAATGACTAAAAACTATTATTATAACAACTCTGTTTTATAAGACAGTAACTCCGTTCTGCAGATTATTAAAATCTTGCGACCCTAAGATTTTGCTAAGCAACTCCATTTGAGGTTGCAACCCATAGTTTAGGAAGCCCTCATATAGGGTAATGTTTTATTAAGTAAAAAAAAAAACCACACCCCCATTAAAGATAATGAAAAAACAAACAGAAGAGAATAAACTACTGATGCCATATTTCCATAGAAAATTAGCTTTGGCTATCATGACAATTTTTTAAAAAGTTAAAAAAATAAAAAGTTTTTAGCAAAGGGGGAAATTGATAATGTCAGAAAAAAAAGGAGGATTCAATTCAAGTTTGATTGAATGTAAGACAAATTTGTTTCACACAAGCACAAAAAAAAAGAAAAGGCAGCAGAACTACTGGAATTCTATCATCAAAGAAAAAAAAATCACATGGGTTTGAACAGAGATTGTTAAAAGCAGATGTTAATACTGATTAGAATAAGTTTTGGGTTTTTTTATATGAGATTGAAAAATCTAGAAAATCAACAAGAAATGTAATTTTCTCCAGAAGGTTCGTCTACTTCTTACGTTTTACCAATCATTAATCTTATCACTTTTCTAGGGTCAAAACGTTCATCTTTGCATATATACAAGTAGATGGTAAATAAAAAAATGTATATATGTCTGTACGTATGTATGCAGATTCAAGCTACAACAATGTATAAAACTTCACAGTCAAAGGTCATTTCCTAATGATCTGAATGGTGAAACACAGTACAAAAATACTATTAAATCTTTAACATGATCTCTACTCAAGTATTAAGCAATTTCCTCATTCATTCACTTACTTATACATAAATATATAATTACAATAAGAGGGATGTTGTAATTTGTTTATCCAACTTTGAATGAAATGTTCAATTAAGTGATACTAAAAGGAATACATAATATGTTATAAAGATGAAAAACAAATTATTATGGGTTCACAAAATAAATTTTTTTTTATCTTTATAATATTAAATGATGGTCTATCCCGTTGATTTCTACATATGAGTCTCATCAAACGAAGTATGGTTGTCAGAATACTACACAGATTTGTTTATAGTGGTGAAAGTCTGTTTGCACCATCAACACTTTTTGAAATTGCTAACACACAGTTAGAGCAAGGTACACCACAGACTACATGAACAACACACATCAGGTTTTACTTTAGAGTTTTTCTTCTAGATGCCTGTTTTACCAAGACTAGTGGTTTAATTGCACCCCAGGACCCTAACCTGGCTATTTACACATCGTGGTGCAAAATATTTTGTATAAATAGAGAGCTGCACTGTACTATAGCTGTAGACTGCAAAACAGGCCTGTATATAAATTGCAAAAAAAATATTTTATGTACATTCCTAAAATTTGGTTGAATACTTACAGATTGTTATTTTATGATTGCTTGTCATCATCATCATCATCATAACATTAAGTAAAGGCCCATTCTATTCCATTTCTATTTTTCTTAAATGTAACATAAAAGTTAGTGTATGTATTATTTGAATGAAATACACTAATGTTCTCATCTTTATTATTACATACATAATGTTTCATTATCTGAATTTCTGAGTTGAGGCTTGATAATCAGCACTATCTAAATTATTGACTATTGTTCTCATCTTTATTGATGTATAAAAAAATGTTTATCTGAATTTTTGAGTTGAGGCTTAATAATTAGCATTATTTATATTATTCAATGATTTTTAACTTTATTGCTATATACACAAGGTTTCTTAATCTGAATTTTTTTAGATGAAGTTTGATAATTAGTATTATTTATATCATTTAGGCTTTTGTTTTTGTTGAGGGCAATAAAATCACAGGCTAGCAACAGAAATTAGTTAACAGATATAAATGAATATCCAGTTTTAAGACCTCTCATCCTTAATAGAATGAAGATAGGGTTTAATTAGCACTTCAACTAAGGCCCTTGTTTATGATATGAAGGTCATCCTTTAAAAGTAAGAATTAAGGAACATAAAAGAGCAACAGTGCATATAGAAACTGAAGAGAGTCTTGTATGGCTGACAACATTCAAATAGAAGAAGGAGAAACATCTGCTCTTGGTGCATGGAGCAAAAATAATAGATAAAGGAAGAGTGGGCGAAAATAAGACATCTAAAGTAATCAGTGCATATATTGAGCTCTAATGACCTTTTGAGTAGACCCAGTATAAATTTGAAAACAATATGGGGAAACAGTAATTGAAAATGCATGAATGAATTAGGTTTAAGTGAATAATCAATAAATTCATTATCATTGCAATGAGTGCAAGTAAAAAAAAAAAAATGTATTATCATGCCTAATTATATAAACATTAAACTTAAGAGTTCAAATTCTACTGAAAGGCATATAATAGGTTGTTCCAAAAGTTCAAGGAAGAGTGTTAAGAATTCTTTAATTCAAAGCCGGCTGAATGGTACTTTCACCAGATCCTAAAGTTTGAAGATTGATGTTAGAAAAGTCTTTGAAAATTATGGTTTTAACTTAGGAGAATAATTTTTGTTGTTTTTGTTATTACTTGATGAGTGTTGTGGTGATTATCCCTCCAGATGGACGATACCAATACGCATACGCGACTGGAAGTGGAACTGAGATTACAGTCTACAGATGGAAGCGCTTACGAACATTTGTGTGTAGACCGACTCTTGACTTATGTAATTATGTAATACAGTATTTCTCGTTACTCCACGTGTTTGGTTATTCTTGTGATAGACTCACTAACCCAAAACCCTGGCAACAAACTAACGTCCACAACAATGAGTAAAATTTCAAAGCGTTTACAAACTTTTCAAACAGCTTAATGATAACATAAAAAATAAACTGAAAAAAAGTTTCTCAATTTAGCTTTTCATGTTTATTCCATGGACTTTTTTTTAAAAGGATTGGAGAGTTTACTGAAAAACAAAGTTTGAATTGATGTTTTTTCTAAAAAAAAAAAAAAGATAAAAATAAATAAAAATTTGTATTTTATTTTCATTTTTTGAGAATACTACAAAAACAGGAAAATATATTAAAAAGTATTTTCATATTTCTTTTGGGTTTTTATCTTACTTTATCTAGGGATACCAAAAATAAAAAGGGAGAGCAAGAATTTTGGAAGTTTTATCTTCATTTTCATACCTTAAGTTTGTGACATTCATTTTGATATATTTATTATGATGATTTTTCTCTTCTTTTTTTTTCTTACCTATTTTAATCTTTAGTCTGTTTTTGTGAAACTGGATTGGTTATAAAATAGTAATTTTAACTTTAAATATTTTTCTAAACTTTTAAATATGTGCATGTAATAGATTTCTTACCCATCATAAAGAGAATAACTAGAATATATTTTGCCAATTAAATGTCAGTGATTTAGCCTGTTTCTAGTTTTTTTTATAAAGATAACATTAGAAAAAGAAGAAGAAAAATAGTTGAAGCACAAAGTGTAGACGTGTTAAGGGTTACCTTGGTGCATGGTAGAACTTTAATTATGTACATCGCTTGCGTTTAACAGTATGGAGACGAGATATTAATGACCTTTCGAGGAAACCTTGTGGATAAATCTTTTTTCCTGGTCTCTCTCCTAATATCATTAATCAAACTTCAAATCTTATTTTTCCCTCAAATTCTTTTTCCCAAAAAAAGAACTGATATTTTTCTTTATATCAAATAAGTTTTAGTTATTTTGTGAACATTTCAAGGTGTGTGTGTGTGATTTTATGTGTGAGTATGTGGGGGAAAGAGAGAGAGAAGATACTTTATACTTTACAAGCAGCTTTCTATAAAAACTAGCTACAAGCATAAATTAACTTATTGGGTATTAATATCAAACTTTTGGATGAATCCTAATTTCATTTCCATTTTATTAATACGCTTTCGTTAATTGTTTCAAGCAATTTCTAGAAATACAAAAAATAGTCAATACCCACTAGCTAGTGACTACTGTGTTATTCAAAAAAACTATGAGAAAAATTAATGGTTTTCAAAAATGACTATTATAAGCATTAAATGGCCAAAAAAATAGTGATATGTTCTACTCATGTATGTCATTCACTTACTACTACACCCAAAATTCCTTTGTCACTTTCTCTATCTACTACCTATCCCAGGACTGGTCAGTGGCAGGTATCAGAAAAAGAATAAAAGAAATTACTAACATAAACAGTCTATCAGTGTCCAAGACAATAACATGGTAACTGGCCTAACGACATTAATTTAAGAACCAACTATCAGAAACTGAAAAGTTATCAGTAGACAAAGTGATTGCATTTTATAAAAGGTTTAAATGCTTAATACAACAATGTTAATCCTGATCCAACCTAAAGGACAAAAGAAAAAGAACAAAAAATACACAACTTTCTGAACTCCACCACTACAGAACAATGACAAGTTTTGAAATTCTAGGATAAAAAAAAAAAACACTTTTCAACATCGTGTCACAAAATAACAAAACGACAACCTTTATAAACAAGTACACAAAAAATAAACTTTTTCAAAAAAAGCTAAAAAATAGAATAATCTTAAACTAATACAATACGTAAGAAAACCAAAAAGTGTTTTCTTCCTTACATAAAAAAAAAACTATTCCAGCATGCCCTAAAAAAAAATCCAACTAAAACGAAAAGAAAAATTCCAACTAGACAATTTGATTCAATAAAACAAAATGAACCCTGAAACCAAAGAAAAGAAAATCAAAAAGCAAAGAAGTCAGACAAACCAAAACCAAATAGACCAATCCATCAAAAAGTAAAGAAACCAAAACCAAATACTAATCCCAACAAAAATATCACAAGACTAAGAAAACAACTTGTATTTCAAAAATCAGCACAAGACAGGCCTTTGCTAATATCAAGTAGTCATTCCAAACACAAGAACAAAAGACAACTCTTGCCATGTAAAGAAAAATAAAGATGGTGAATGCTTGACTATCACAGAGGAAACTAGTATATATTATATAACAATTCTTAAAAGAAAATGTAATGATTTAAAACTTTTCCAATAAATTTTTTCCTTTCAAATATTCAAAATTTCAGAGAAAATTTGCTTTATTTTTGTTTTAATTACCAATAATAGACAAAAAGACCCTAAAAAAAGGAAAAAGTACATTTGAAAAGCTAAAACCTTTTTAGAATAATAAAAAGAAACACTAAGTTCAGAAAGATGACAGAATTTATTAGCCAGCTTTTTTTGTTTTATTTGTTTTTACAGCATATTAACCTTTTTAATACTGGAAACAATCATTTTTTTGATAAACTTTCTATTTGTCCACACATAGTTTTTTGAATAACACGTTTTTTTTAACAACACTGGATGTACTATTTAATCCATAGCTATGGGGATATCGGGATTCATACCTTTCCCAAGAGCATTAGTCCATATGTGATTTAAATGGAAGAACTGGTATTCAAACTCATGCATTACAATTCCCACGTCCGACTGACCTTTGCCAAGCTTTGAAGAAAAAAAATACCAACTTTCAGGAAAATTGCAATTTCCAAAGTTTATAAAACAAAATCTTTAAAACAAAATCTTTTTATTCAAAACTAAGAACCTATAGCTTTCTTTTTTTTTTTTTTTCTTTTTTGATGCTTTTATCTGATATCTAAAGAAAAAAAAAACCTTAATTCTAATCAGACATGGTATATTAGTAAAATTTGGCAGTAGTCAATGTATTAATGTATGTCACTAATTCAAATCAGCCAGAGAAAAGTCTGTACAGTTTTTGTTCCATTAATTATATATTTGAGTAGTATTTTTTCAATATATAGTAAATTTGAATAAATAGTTTCAGAAGAATTTTTCATGATACTAAACAATTATTATATAACATTATCTAAGATTATTAAATGCATAGAAGCAAAAATAAAGAAAAAACAAAGTTAATCTTTTTAATATAAATTCATTGTGTACCAAATTTAATCTTTATTGTACCAATAATAAAGATAATATATTTACTTGGAGAGCAGCACCAATAAAAAAGATAAGGACAATAGTCTGGAATGAATTTCTTGCTTCTAAAAATCCAGATAACTTGCATTGATATAGAGTCTGTTCCTTAGTTTTGATTTTCACTAAAGACTGAAAGGACTTCTTTCACTCATAGAATTATACTTGGTTTGAATTGCTTTCCAACATAATAAGGACCATCTTTATACCCCCTATACGTTATTTTGGTGGATGAATTTTTTTTTTTTTTTTTTTTTTGCTTTTATGGAGAATTTTGAAAAAGATTATTAAAAGAAAGGACAAAATTCAAAACATTGCCTATTTTAAATCAGTCATTTTTTTTTCTATTATCATTGCACACATTGTCTTTTGTCTTTCTTTTGACCTGTTATGCATAATAGGCTTTTTTTTCTTATTTAGACCTTGTAGATACCATAGTAGTTAGAATTAGAATCCCATCTAAGATTTCTTTTTCATCATTTTTTTTTAAACAATTTACTTCTTATCTCATATAATTTTCAATAAAAATATAAAAGTATCTGGCTAAAGTTTTTTTTATTTGTTTATTTTCTTTTTGCTGTTATTATTTTATGTTTTTCTTTTAAGCAAAAAACCTTTGTATTATTTTATTTCTTAAATCTTTGAAAGCACAAATAAGCAGAAACCAGTACAATAATGAAAACTTTAACATAAAAACGGACAATAAAAGATGGTACACAATTTAAACTAGAATAAAAGAATTAAACCATTCTTTTAGTTTGGGAATAATTCCTTATAAAATAATGTTATGACCCCTTAAAAAGTTCACTGAAAGAAAGATTGATCAATTGCAATGTATTAATAAGCAGAAAAAGTGACATACAAAAAAGTAGTAGTAGGTTTTGGGCATACTTTTGCTCAACAGGTACAAAAGTTGTAACAGGATATTTTCCCTGAAATATGCTAAACTCAGTGGAGATATAGAGATCGGAAGAGTCCATATTGGTGTAGTTCTCCATAACAGTCAAGTAATTGTAATAAAATTTGCAATACAAGATCTTTGATGACTTAAAGTAGTGCTCTAAAGTAAGACTTCATGATGACATAAAAAAAATGTAGCTTTTGATAAAAATTTACAAAGCATTTTTTTTGCAATTTCCATATGAAAAACTACAACTATTTATCTAGTTAACTATCTAAAGTTCTGAAAAATGATACGTGAAAACATACTAGATTTTTAACACAAAGGAATGTTTGATTAAAACTTTGGTTGTCTATATCTAATTCAAGGAATGAAGGTTTAAGTAATAATTAAAAAATGACAATATATATATATAAATGTTCATTGTTTAAATAAATTAAAAATAATGAAATCTATTGTGGTTAAATTCTGCTCTTATTTGAATAATGCTTACTTTATTATTTCCAAAAAAATAATTAAATATTATAAATTTGATTTTGACAGATTTTTTAAAGAATTGAATTAACCTCAAATTAGCACCTCAAGATACCTTGAAATTAAATAATTGAAAAGAAACATGTTATTAAAAATTTTATAAGAACACTAATTATTCTTGTTTATTCTAAAATGAAAATAATAGCTATTAGCAAAACCAGTGAAAAATTGCAGGCTATTTGAAAATTATTAAAACAAACAATGATATAAAAACAAAATGATTGCCATAAAAAGTGAGCTAATAACAGAGGGAAGTATATTCTATTATTACTGTTAATAATGTTGACATTTGTTTGTGACACTGAACGGACGTCAGATAAACAGATTAATACATAAATAAATGTTAGGAAACAGGTTTATTTTAACTGTTTACAAATTAATTATAATTTTACTTAATATTCTTTCTTTAAACCCAAACAATATTTAAAATGTAGCTAAATAAATCAAGAGCTTTTGTGCCAAAATATAATCACTAGAAGACTAAATCCCCACAAAAAATATTTTTTAAATACGCCATAACAACAAGATTTGAAGTGCAATGAAAAGATTTAAATAAAAACACATTTTAAAGAAACCTTGAAATATATTGTAATATCAAGAAAGTTTTAGAGTGAAGGTCCATTAAAACATTAAGTTAAAATGAAATTAAGTTGAATGAATCCTGTAGATGGTTGCATTTTATTTCGTTTTACAATACATTGGCTTTTATAATAATTTAATGCCAGATTCATTTTTCTCAATTTTTTTTTTATTTATAATCAAATTATTACAACAAGAGTAGATATAAAATATAGCTAAAGCAAGTTATAAGGATCTTTTTTTTTCTAGGATCATTAGTGAAAGTAAATATTACAAAAGAAAATATATATTTTGTCCAAAGTTGTTAGTATGGTGTTTAACAGCATTTCTATCATTTTAAAATTTAAATATATAAGTAAATATAAGCATAAAAGTAAGTGTAGGTGATATTTTTAATCAATTGGTGAGTGAACCTTTAGAAAAGATACAAGTATCTCTTCTGATGATTTTATGTATGTGCATTAAAGATTTTCAAAAGGAAAACCATTCCCTTCTTATCTTTCTCTTCTTTCCTGGCTTGCAACGTTGCACTCACATGTTTTGGGAGCACTTAAAAGCATTAGTTTCATTAGGGCCCTAGAAATAATTTAAGTTTTTTTTTTTTTTGATATTTGTAATTATGTAAATGAGAAATAGAAACTAGTTTAATGTCTCGTGTCAACCATTTTTATACTGCTTGATTAATTCACCACAGACAGGGTCCAGACCAAAAGTTGTGAACCTGAACCTAGCATAGAAAGTTAGCTCATATGGTCATATCATTACCTAGCAGAGAGAACACCACTGGTATGTTATGGTTGGCACACACACACACACACTTAAAAATCTCTGCAGCCCCATAAAATAGTCAACATAATGTCCCTGTCCCCAGGATGGAATTATGGGTCCACCATGAAACATCATATCTCATAGATGCATTATGACAGTCATAACACACTTAAAGTAGTAATATCTTTTTAGTTGGTTGACAAGTGAGCAAAGATAACAATAGCTATTTGAAATATTTTGCTATATTAAATAAATATAATTATTCATTGCAATTGTTCTGACCTTTAAAAAATACAGAAATAGAACCGAGTCTTTTTGAGTAGATGATGAGAGATCAATAGCAGCAATAGCTATTCAAAATATTTTGCTATACCTTATGTAAATATTATTAATTAGAATCACAATTGTTTTTTTTAGATGTGACACAGTCTCAGGTTTTAACTCAGGTTTTATGAGTTCATACTGTTAGAATTAGGTCTCTTTTCTACCTATACAAATTAAAATGTTTAAAATTTAATAAGTGTAAGTTTTTCACCACCACTAATACAACTGTTCACCCCACCTAAATGACTAGATAGGCTGGGGAGGAACAACAATCAACAAATGTGCATCCTTACAGCAAGAAGCAATTAAATATGCATTAATCAATGATGATTACAAGTTGTGACCTCTTTTTGTTTTGTTTTTTGTTTGGTCATGTCTTGTTTCAATTTAATTCAGCCTAGCTTGGTTTATCTTCTTGCTCTTTGCCCTGTGTAATGAGTTAATTTTGGGTACAAGACTAAATTATATTCCCTGCTATACACTGCTGCATTAATTCAAGTCAGAAACTCCAAGCAGTTTGCTGCCGTCCCCCCACCACCTCCCATTCCATTATTACAGTTTCTGCTTTGGATACAATTTACCAAAGCACCAGATTTCATCCTTGACTGATTATTTGTTTCACGGCTGCTTATTTATTTGTTTTGTTTTTTGTCTTGTTTTTTTTTGTCTTTTTTTTTCAGGATTTCTTTTTTTTATTATTTTCTTTATTATTTTATTTTTTTTTTTTCTTTTTCTTTCCTCAAGTCTGTTTACTTTCTCTACTTATTTTCTACCTCACCGTACAGAACAAGAAATCTTTACCCATTTACAAAGGGATTATAGCAGAAGTAAAAGGGGGGGGCAAATCCCCAGCAACATCCCCAGATTCCCAAACAGACTAAACTTTAATATTTAATATCATTTATCATGTTTATATATTGCACCACAAAAACTTAGAAACTTCATCTCATCAAAACAATGAAATCTACAAGATATACATGTACTGGGTGGTCTATAAATCACAATACAGACATTCAATTCTGCAAACAGGATTCATGCATAGAGTCGCCAAGTTCAAGTTCTAATTATATTTTTCAAACTTCTACTTTCATTCTTAAACAGTATAGTTGTCCTTGTGGTTGTTTTATAAAAATTCAAAGTGACTTTCATTTAGAAGTAAATCTTGACTACAAGTGAATAATTAAAACTTTAAAAATTCTTAATATCCCAAAACTTGGAAATTCAATAAAAGATTAAAATATACTGTTTTGGGCAAAGGTTTTTTTTTATATATCATCCAATATGAAATGTTTAAATACTTTAGAATGAATTAATAAAAATGTAAAGCTTTAGTTGGAAAAACAAATAATAGATATATTATTTAAGTTTTTTTATGAAGTTCTATTTGAATTATAAGCTTTGATTCTATTTTACAATGTAAACAATCAGTGTTGATAAAGAGAGAAACTTTATTATAGGATAAAATACTTGTGAGTTTGAAATATATCACTATTTTTTTATACAAGGTCTATCAAAAAATATCCAACCTTTATTTTCCCCATGCAAAATAGAAACATTAGCGTGGCACTACTCTACATAGTGAAGGAGACACCTTTATGCCATGCGTAAAGTTCTAGGTGAACTTGCAAGCACAAGGGGCCTACTTTGAAGGGGATTAGGGTCCAAATACTGTCAGGTATGTGAAATATTTTTTCTGGCTTAAGTTTGGATACTTTTTAGACAGGCTTCTTATACCATTGTTTGAGTGCTCTAGTTGGTATTTTGTGCAATGATTCCAGACATGGCTCCTACTTCTGGTTGTTTCCAAAATTGAAGACGCCACTGAAAGGATCCAGTTTTAAGAGAAGAAATAATGCAAAACACCACAACAAGATGAACATCATTCCAAAAAAAAGTCTTCCAGAAGTGTTTCCAACAGTGGAAGGATTGGTGGGCTAAGGTTGTGCAAGCACAAGGGGCCTAATCTAGGGTCCAAACCCTATCAGATCAGATATGTGAAATATTTTTTCTGACGTAAGGTTGGATACTTTTTAGACATGCCTTGTAAGTATCATTATTCATTGGAATGGCAAGTTTTCTCATCTTTTATTAAATACACCGATGGAATCAATCCTAGCTGGAAGGATTGTACAGATTCATAGCTTTTCCAAGGGTATTAGTCTGAATGTGGATGTAAACAAAAAGACTGGAATTAAAACTTACATATCGTGGAAGTACAACTGCCTATCCAATGTCCTCATTGGATTTATCCTTGTGATTTAATAAAAAAATAAATAAAAGCAAACTCAAAAAACAAATTTAATAATTATGCAGGTGTTATTAACACATCCAACACATAAAGACTTTGTTTCCAAGATAAATACTTTTCCAATTTCCAGAACACTCCTTACAGTTCTATTTCATATTAGTTAAGTTATTGTGGTTCAAAACCCTGAAGACAAGACACACCTTAGGAGGATTTGGTTGCAAAATCTGTTTTTACCAGCTACAAAGAGAAAAATAAATTCCCAGAGGCTGTCTTTTCTTGAAGTTTTGAAATCTATGTTAAAAAAAAATTAATGCAAATATATGTGCATATATTATATTTACTTGGTGAGCACCAACCAAAGTTTGGCACAAGGCCACTTTTACATGCTGTTACTCAAGTTTTTTGCATTTGGTATTGCCCTTCATCTAGATGAGTTGTTCCCCCAAGTTAACTACCCCCATCTGACTAAGGCAGCTAAAGGAGAATGCAATAGTTTTGACTGGGATTTGAACTGGCGTGTGTGTGTGTATATATATATATATATATATATAATGTTTAGTATACTTAGGCAGAATATCATTATTCAAAAACATTTCAACAAAATGAAAACAAACACATCAAAACAGAGTAAAATGTCAATCCCTGAGGATGGTGACGGAGGACTGAAAACATTTGGAAGAGGACTGGAAGACTATATTAAGAAGCATGACTCCACAACTAAGTTTTTGTAAGAAAACAAGAAAAAAATTGAATTAAAAATATTAAAAAGAAAAATTAATTCTTTTTGATGAAACGTGCCTACACACACACACACATACATTATAAATATTGGCAGGCTTTGCTCAAGTGCTTTTTTTCTACTACATTCATTTCTAATGCTTTTCTCTACTAAATTAATTTCAAAAGCTTATCCTTAGGGATGTTAAGGAAGCTTTTTATATAGAAAGGCATTACTGAACATATGAAAATTTTAGTAGTCAGAATCTTTTTTTTTTTTTGCAAATAAAAATTTGGTTTTATTTTTGAAAAGGTATTTGTATAAATATGATTTTTTATAACAATAGTGGCTTTATTTTCTAAAGAGCTACAGGGTGTAGGTTCTCATACAACAATGACAACCTGATTTTTTAAGTATATGTATTTTATGTAATCATTTTAAAAATATATATAGGTTAGGCAAAAGTAGGCATACAATTTTGAAAAATAAAAAATACAAAAGTATTTTTTTTAAATTCTAAGAATGTTAAAATAATCTTAGAAACTGTTTAATTCTTTAACCGCTCAAAATGTCCTCCGCCAACATTGAAACATTCTTCACGGCTAATAAAACAAAATATATTTATAAAGCATATAAAAAGGTTTATTAACTGCATACTTACTTTTGGCTCACCCTATATATATATATAATTATTTTGGATATTTTGGCTCAACCTGTATATCCTTAATATAAACCTATGTACAAACTATTTAATCAAAGAAGCTGAGCAAGAACGTCCAGAATAAAGACATGAAGAATTCTATCATATTTTTAAAATATCAAGTGTGATTATGTTTTTTTATTTGTTGGTGGCTTTTAGTCATTTTTTTGTTATATGTAGAATTTCCATGAAACTGTTGGCTATAGAGACTTAATTTTCCTTATTTGAATTCATTATGAACAATATTTTTTTCATTTTATTTGTGAAGCATAAAAGAAAATTCTAGCAATCCTTTCTGCAGACTAGCCATAAAAAGAAATAAAAAGGTACATACATTATTTTTGCATTATCATTTGCCATGTCTTCTTGAACACACCATAACTTTTGACAACAAAGCATTTATAATTAAATAGGCATTTTCACAAAATCAATATGCTATTTAAAGCTCTTTGGTGCCTCTGCCCAGTGAATCCTTTGAGACACTAACATCACAGTTCAATTTTTCTTTCCCTTTATTTTCTCATTCAACATTACAACAATCTTCAATTGGAGCCAATACATGTCTAGTCAATGTTCAATCAATGTCATATCACACACATACACACACACTTTAAAAAAAAAAAAAAAGGCTTTTAACAAACTTTTGACGGCACTTTGATTCTTCTTTAGAAAAAAGGAAAAATAATTATTTTTTAAAAAATATATCTAGAAAAATAACATTCTGCTTGAACAAGTGAATCCTTTATTTAGTATTCTTTTAACATATCTTGGTCAATCCATTCTCTGCTTTTGTGAACAAAATAGCAAGAGACTGTGAGAGTGAGAAAAGAGAGAGACTGTGAGAGTGAGAAAAGAGAGAGACTGTGAGAGTGAGAAAAGAGAG
>JAUZSX010287683.1:0-14614 GCA_034780655.1 Idiosepius hallami
CCTCGGGCAGATGGGGCTCGTTAACTCGGGAGAGCATCTCATCTAGGTGAAGGGTAACACCGAATGTAAAAAGCCTGCGTAAAAGCACGTAAAAATGGCCTTGTGCCAAACTTGGGTTGATGCTCACTAAGTAAATGTAATAAATGTGCCAAGTCATTTTGTCTCATCGGGTATCCACATTTGTAGATTAAAAATTTGTCATTATTTCTTCTAGTTTGTTTTTATTAAGCCTACAAACAAATCATGTCATTTTTGTATAAAAAATCTCATTAATAGTGTAAGGTTATGGGGTTCTTTTTAACTTACATATATCAGAGGAACACAAGACGCTGAAGAAAACAAACAGAACAACTTTACTTTCGTTTCAATAGTTGTTTATTTCTTTAGTTGTGCTATTTAGCCACTCTCTCTCTCTCTGGTCGTCTCAATGTCAAAATAAAGAGAGTAGTTAAAGAGAAAAGGAGAGAGTGATGTTTCACGTTTCTGTCTCTTTTCGCTGTAGGGCTATTAGATTGTCGACTGCCTGCTATTGGTCACTCGTCTAGCCGACTTCTCCTCCATTTTTTTTTATTTTTCTTTCTGTCCTTTTTATAAAGTTCTTTCCTGACTCATGACGTCAAATCGTGTTTTTGCTTATGTGAGTTGCTTACGTCAGGAGTCCACGACCTATTCTCTCTGTTGTCTATGCACCCAAGCCATCGCTAGTTCAATTCCCACCGATGGCTGCATATTGTTACAATAGTACATTTGGAAAACAATTTTCTTTAAAATGCCTGATATAAAGAGACATAAGTTCGCATCCAGCTTATCAAAGCAACGTTTGTCAGTATAGCTTTTCAATAAATTCAATTTATTTTTCTAGGGGAAAAAATACCAAGTACTGAAGATGATCTACTGGGGTGCAGTTGAACAATGTGTTTTTAATCTGCTGATAATGATACATTAATCTTAAGTCGAATTTGCTCAGGTCGAGTTGATGGTGATGTGAATTCTGAATGATTAGCGAATCGTCTTTTATTTGGAAAACTAGAAATTTATATAAAGGGAATGATTCTTTTGACTAACAGATTATTCAAAGAAAACCTGAATAGAATTTAAATTGTTTGGTTCTCCTTAGACTAGATTATATATTATATTTACTTGGTGAGCACCAACCAGAGTTTGGCACAAGGCCATTTCTAAGAGCTCTTACCCGGGCTTTTTGCGTTCGGTGTTACCTTTCACCTGGATGAGCTGCTCTCCCGAGTTAACGAGCCCCATCTGCCCGAGGCTGCTAAAGTGAAAGTAATGGTATTGACTGGGATTTGAACTCGCGTAATACGATTCCAAAGCCCGAGCTTTTATCAATGCTCCACCGTCGCTGCCCCATCTATCTAAGCATATATTTATCTTTCTAACGGTCTATTTGTCTTTCTATCCGTTTATCATTCTGTCTATTGCTCAGATAATAAAGATATTATTTCTTGAAATTATGTTTAAACTCTGGACCCTGAGGGATTGATATCTCGGCTCTGGGAACCTGAGGTAAAAGAACGCTCACCGATTTTTCGGCTCTAAAATAGACCACTAATAGAACAGCTCTGAGTGGCTAAGTGATAATTTTGCTTAATCAGGATCTATAGGATTAAAACGTAGCAAACTGATTTCAAGTAGTTATTTTTGGATGATTGAGTACTGACATGAAGGCCTTGCTGTACATATTTAAGTCGCATTGAACACAAAATATGACGATAAGATTAAAGTTTAGTTTTGTATGACGAGAAAAGAATTCAAATGGAAAACTAAATGTAAAAAGAAAAGCAAAGAAAATCAAGCATTGAATGCTTAATGCCAATAAGATAAACAACTCACGTAAACTAACAAAATCGTCGAATTTCGTTGCAAAATAAAAATCAAACAACTTTGACGATTGAAGATTTTTCTTTAATCATTTTGATTCATTGTCTCGAAATAGAAATCCTAATTTGCAATTCCAACAACCTTCTTGTCTTGAGTTAATCTTCAGGCTACTCAATTCGATGTATAATCAATTAGGAGTATAACATTATTATTATTATTGTTGTTTTTATTATTATTATCATATTTTTCAGACCCACGAGCAACTATTGGTTTTATTGGCGTGACAACAAGTTTCCTTTGATTTCCAGCATTATCCGTAGTCAAGGACTGTATGGTGCTACATCTCCCTGAACTTTTTAACCGCTGCTTCCTCTTCTCCCACCCGCTATAACCCAATTTTCCCAACACTGCCAAAATCATTACTATTATTAGTATTATCATTAATATCATTATTATTATAAGTATAATAATAATAATAATAATAATAATAACTATTATTAGTAGTAGTATTATCATTAATATCATTATTATTATAAGTATAATAATAATAATAATAATAATAATAACTATTATTAGTATTAGTATTATCATTAATATCATTATTATTATAAGTATAATAATAATAATAATAATAATAATAATAATAATAATTATTATTATTATTATTATTATTATTAATATCAATATTATGTCACACAAATCACCGGGTGGCCTCGCACCCAACAACCAGTGAGTTTTACTAGTGTCAAAGTAACATGTCTATTCTATATACACTACGGTTCCGAAGTCCGACTTTCTATCCACTGAGGCAGGCCAACCGCAACCTAACATGATATATTATTGTCAATGTTACTGATGCTAACGAATAATTTGTCAACAAGAAGTCATCATTTTTCCTTTTAATCTCATAAAAGCAGAGACACTAAATCTAAATGTGTTCTTTGATGATTGGAATATTACATTTACATTTAAACGAATCGAAAGGTGATAAAAGACTAGGCCTATTTAGACATAGATTATTTTCATGTTGATATTAATTACACTTTTAATGATGACATTTTTCGATTATTAATGTTGAATTGTTTTTGTTCTAATGACCATAAAAGGTATGACTGCAGAGTTAGGACCAATGTATTATATACAGAGGGAAAATGAAACTAACCATCATAGAAGAGACAGGGCGTAAACATGGTTTGAACTCACGTAACACAAATTCATAATCCGAACTTTTTACTAATGCTCCACATCGCCGCCTCACTGTCTAATATGTACTGGGTAATTTCTTTTTATTTACCTCTGGATCCTAACTTAGCAAAATACCAACTAGTCACTCACAGCCGTTCTGTTAAATATTAAATATTAGCGCTAAAAAATCGGTGTGTCTTTTTTTTTTACTTAGATTCCCATGGCCGATATATCAGCACTTTATGATTCAAAGGGTTAATACTAATATTAAATTTGAAACTATCACGTAATTAAGTGGAGGTTCACACATTTTTTTCTTGAAAATTACTTTCAAATCAGATCTTTTATGGATATGAAGAATTTTTTGATTTTTCTAATTTATTTTTTTTTTTGTTAATAACTGAATTTTTATTAGAATTAAAAACGTTTTGGTTTTTTTATTATTTGTGTATTAAATGGTTTCGTTTCTGGGCAATTTTTGCAAATTATTTCAATCAAAATATTTTTTTCGTTTTCAGATTGAATTGGAGATTATCAGAAAATAAATTTTGACTAACAAAATTGTGCTACAATTTTTCAAATAAGAAATACTGAGACCCTAATTTTATTGACTTTTGCAGGCTTTCGAATAATAATAATTTATTTATATAACCACCATATAGACTCTCATTTTGTCATTCGATGAAAACTGTTTTAGTTAGCTCTACCTAATTTTCTTGTTTTACAATTCTTGCTTGTTTATGCTTTGTTTTTTTTTTGTTTTTTTTTTTTTTTAGGTGGTTGTTTGTATTTTAAGTCCAATGGATGCTAAAAGCGGAAAGTTGTAAATACTAAGTATTGGGACACACATAATTTATGCTTCGCCAGTTTTACTATTAAAAACACATTTGGAAAACCAGAGAAGAAAAATAGAATCATAGACTTTGTTTCCGGATAGAATGATATAATTGGGGGAGTCCATTTCAGGCAGGAGATAGACAGTCGAACTTTAAAATCGTAATACGTGGGTTCTAATCCTAGTCGATCCGGGCTAACAGACGTGACTACTAAAATTACTGCTGCTGGATTTATATACTACCACCACCAATACTACTATTACTACTATTTAATATGGCTGTTTTTACCAAGAACAATGGCACAAGACCCAAGAAAGCGAAAATAGTGAATTACCGAAAAAATATTATTTACTGTTTAAATAACTGAAATGAGATTTCTTTTGTATTCTTTTGGTTATTATATGTCTTAAAGTTATCAAGTGACTTGTGATTGATTTAGACATTGTATGATTCGAATGAAATCCCACAAATGAGTAGACGATGTTAAACAAATTCCAACTCGTTGATAAATAATGTTTATGTCTAGAGTTATGGCACTTCAGAAAGATTATAATTACAATATCTTTTTGAGTTTTTCTTCCAGATTTTCTCCCGTCATGAATCAACAAAACAAAGGAAAAACAATCACATTTAATAAGTTTACTTTTTCATCAGATAATAGAACGATTACAACAGGCCAACAAAAAGTAAAACGAAATAGTCAATTGATATTTAAAAAAAATAAAGAATAATGTTGAAAGATTTCTAACAGGATAGTTATTCTCATCGAGACACGTTACTATGATTCATTTTATTTTTCGGTTGTTGAATCCGGAAGACAGACAAAGATGATATCTAGGGATTTATAAGAGACTGGTTGTGCCGGGTACAAAATTTAATTCTATTTTTTTCTTGTTTTCTTATAAGAAACTTAGTTGTAAGATCGAACATCTTAATATAATTTCTTCTTTGAAATGTTTTCGGTCCTCCTTGACCATCCCATTTATGTCAGTTACATTTTAGTTTTATTCTTTTCTGTGATGGGCAGCGAAGTAGTAAAAGCTCGGACTCTGGAATCGTAATACGCAAGTTTAAATCCCAGTAAATAAAAAAACAAAAAAACTTTTATCTTAAAAATGGCCTTATGCCAAACTTGGTTGGTGCTGCTCACCAAGTGAATATTTTATTCTTTCCTGTGTTTTTTTGTTGTTGCTAAGATGCATTTTCTTGCGTAGTTTTGTTGCTTGTTCTTTTGCTGTTTTTTGTAAAACTTTTTATTTTAATAAATAAATTAAATTTTAATAATCTTTAAAAGGCAGCAATGGTGGAGTATTGGTTAAAGCTCTGGCTCTGAAATCGAATTACGGAAGTTCAAATCCTAGTCAAAACCATTACACTTTAGCTGCCTCGGGCAGATGGGGCTCATTAGCTCGGGAGAGCAATTCATCTAGGTGAAGGAGTAACACTGAATTAAAAAAAGCCCGGGTATATTGAGCACATAAAAATGGCCTTGTGCCTAACTTGGTTTGTTGCTCGTCCAAGCAAATATGATCTTTTTTTTTTAAATGTAAGATTCTTGTGCTATAGTCGAAAGCTATTCTGTTCAGTTTGTAATATTGTTATTGGTCCGAAACGGTTTTGCAGACTAAAAGTCTTATCGTTTTATTTCGGAATACTGAACCGACTTGGTTAAAAAAAAAAAGGAGTGACGTGTTGAATAAGTCAAAGGGAGTCGCAACACGCGTGGAACTTCATGGTCAAAATAAAACGATGAAAAAAACACCCTTTGGTTTTCGCCTTGATTCACCTTTATTTTTCAGAGGACCAGCAAGGTGAAGATGTTATGCTTCCTCTCATGGAGACAAGTAAGAGCATTGACAAACAAGCAACACCATCTAAAAGTAAGTAACCCTTCCAATTCCACCTTTGCCCTCAGCCTGTGTCCTCCGTTCATCATGCTTCTAGATTTGAGTTTGGGTTTTTGTAATGAAGTGTTTAAAATTAGGCCTTTAATTTTAATTTTGAATTTAATTTCTAAAAAATAATTAAAATTTGAATTAATTCTAAATTTTAAAACCTAATGTCATGATATTTTCTGTCTTGTTTTTTCTGCTAACTTAAAGTTCATTCACAATATGATAATAAAAATAGATTAAAAATAAGGTATATTTACTCAAATGGTTTACTATGCATTTTTACTTTGTTTATTCTCTAGAAAGAAATAGGGAGAGGAAATTTATTTGCAAATTATTTTCACGTTGTAAGTGTAAAGCCAGGAAAACAAATGCTATTTATTTGGTCAATTATTAATCATTCTTTAATTCTAACTTGCTTTTATCTAAATAAAGCATATCTACAAAACTTAGTGCAAAATAATTCTTATCATTTTCTTTAGCAATTATGAAACAGTCTATTTTTAAAAGGCTTCTTTCTTTTTTTGTTAATAAAAGAAAGGCATAATTTCAAGTCCGTTTTTTTTTTAAATTGAAATGTTTTATTCTTTATTTTTTCTCTTTTTTTACTTGGCATTTAAAAGTGGTATCTACAAATAGAAGGGAAACAATTATTTTAAAGTCATTGAACTTTTCATTCATCTATTCTAAGTCGAATCAAACAAATTTGCCTCACAGCGTTATTGATCTTTAGTATCATAAACTAAGAGAACTTATGATAAAACTAATTTTAAATAAAGCCATATAACAAATTATGGTTACACACAGACACACACAGTTATAAAAAAATCATATATATATATATCTATATCTATATCCATCTATATATATATATATATATATATATATATGTGTGTGTGTGTTTGTGTGTGTGTGTGCGTGTGTGTGTGTGTGTGCGTGTATACATATATATTAACATATATGAGAGGATTTTAATTTGATTAATTCGTCGTATAAAGTTTAGAAATTGTTTTAAAAGTTTCCTTGATAAATATATCTTATAGTGAATAACAAAACGTTTTATCAAACCTTATTTCATTAAATGAATTTAACTCATCACTCCAGCTGGGCCGAGCGAGGGAGGGTGTCTGATGTTGAAAGACTCGAAACACCCAATGATCTCGAGAATAACATCACTGACGAAGTGTCCCAGCGCATTCTACGATGTATCTGCTAAGTAAACTCAAATTCGAATCAATAGGTTTTGTTTGTTTGTTTTTTTGTTTTATCTTACGGCATATAAACCTTTTTTTAGCTCACTTAATAACGAAAAGAATATTTTTTTATAAATAATCATTTTATCCACACGTTTTTTTTAATAACATGTTGTGCACTATTTAACCACTAGCTGGATGGAATCTAGGAATTTATACCTTTCCTAAGGGTATTACCCCAATTATGAACACAACTGAAACTTGCTTATTGAGATTATTTTTAGTTCAATTGCTCGGCAAAGACAGTAAAGCAGACTCAAGGAATCAGTTTTGATAGCGGTTTTTGTATTTGCCTGGCAGGGTGGTTAGCCTTGCTCACATTAGCAGAGAGACAACAATTAAAGAAACTAATTGTTTTTCCTTATTATGATGCATCATCAACTGTACGGCCCTATTATTCAAAAGGGGGAAGTCCATTTGGCCAAGTGGATAAGCAGTCGGACTTCGGAATCATTATATGCGAGTTCGAATCCCAGTCGTTCGATTTGCGTTCTTTATTAGACTAATACCAGTGGAAAATGTATGAACCCCCACATTCTCACCAGTTCAATAGTGAACATGGTGTTATAAAAGAAACAACTGCGTATGTAAACAATGATTGTCCTTGGCATTAAATGACATAAAAAGGCTAATATGCCGTAAAACACAAACATACCTATTTAAAAGATTTCTTCTTAAATTTAATCATTTATACACTTTACATTTTCGTACATTCCTTATATAAAATGTCATGTTTAGAACAATTCTATCAAAAAAAAATATCCTTATATAAAAGAAATCTTTAGGTTTTAATCATCTGATTGCGATATCAACAATAGTTCAATTCAATTACACTTTCAAATCAAATATACAGATTATGATTATGAATTCTTTTTATTTTATTTCATAAAAATATTTGCCACTCCTTGATGCTCTTAAAATTTCCATAATTATGTCTTGTAACCTAACAAATAATTTCAAATTATTAAGTGATTTTAACCTGTCACAACTTTCTATGATTAAACAATATTTTAAAAGAATTAAGGAGCGTTAAACAACTTAGAAAACAATCTTAAATAAAAAGTGATAAATAAAAGGTGATTTCCATTTTTCTTATTAATGTTTATTTCTAGGGCGGCGAAGGTGGAGCTAAGGTAAAAGCTTGGGCTCTAAAATGGTTGTACGCGAGTTCAAATCCCAGTGAAAACAATTAAATTCACTTAAAAAATGACCTTGTGCCACATTTGATTGCTGCTCATCAAGTAAATATATTATCTAAAGCGATAGATTATGTTTTTGTTTTATTTTTGAGATAAGACTTCATAATTTGGGTATTTACTTTATTCCTTGGACTTTAATCACCTGTGCACGGCCTGAGGTTGACTAGGCCGAAACATAGTGAAGAAAACATTATAAACTATTAAGATGTGGAGAAAAATGTTCGAGGAATAAAGTTAATACTTAAAGAGATAAACGTTTGTAAAATATCTAGTGTTCATTGTAGTACAAATACAATATTTATCCCAAGGCAGTTTTAATAGTCATCGTGTCTTTTAAAAGAATTTAGAACATTTTATTAAAAACTTTATTTTAATTTAAGACACTTTAAATTACAAAATATTTACTCTAGATATTCTTAAGATCATTTTTGTTCAGTCAAAAGAAAGTTAAATTTTTGCTTAAAATGAATAACGTAACAATTATGTCTTGTCACAACGGTTTTTGGCAACATATTTTATACTTGGATGGTAATATTTTATACTTGGATTGTAATATTTTATACTTGGATTGTAATATTTTATACTTGGATTGTAATATTTTATACTTGAATTGTAATATTTTATACTTGAATTGTAATATTTTATACTTGAATTGTAATATTTTATACTTGGATTGTAATATTTTATACTTGAATTGTAATATTTTATACTTGGATTGTAATATTTTATACTTGGATTGTAATATTTTATACTCGGATTGTAATATTTTATACTTGGATTGTAATATTTTATACTTGGATTGTAATATTTCAAAGAATCTAATAAAATCATAATTTTCATTTTCGTTATATAAAATCATTATAACAAAACATGGTTGTCAAGTTTCATTTAAAAAATTCAGGCAAAGCCGTTTATTTTAATTTCAATTGTATTTTTCTTATAGCATTTATGTGTCATATTATATTTCCATAGCATTGTTATATATTCTTATAGCATATATGTGTTATATTATATTTTTATGGCATTCATATATCTTTATAGCATTTATGTGTTATATTATCACGTGAGGTTTTAGAAAGACAAAATGTTGAAGGATGGAATCAGAATGAATTTAAAACAAACACATTTAAACACTCATCATCGGCAATGTTTTTTTTTTCTTAATCAATTGTATAAATATGTGTTTCATGTTATGTTTTCAATAGTCTGTTATTCTATTTATAAGATTTTGTCTAATGATCAGCAGTTTTCTTAAATACGATTGTTTGTTTATTTAAATGCTCACCAAACAATAAATAACGTAAAATATCAGTTGAGAAATCTTGTTTTGTTATTTCTTTCTAAATATAGTTGCACATAAATCCATACTATGTTTTCAAATTTTATATTGCTATTTTATTATTACTATTAGTTTAGGATCTAACAGCAATCACCAGGCGCTCTCACATCCAGGAACTAAGTTTTTTTCCTGGAGTCAAAGTGACAACAAGTCTCCTCGGATTTCCAACAATTCCCGCAGCATTTCAGTCAAGGACTGTATGGTGCTACATCTGACTGCGTTTTCACCCTACTGCTTCCTCTTCACCCCCCCCCACACACACATGTATATATATATATATATATGTGTGTGTGTGTGTGTGTGTGAGTGTAATAGAATATCATAAAAACTAATATCACTAACAAAAATATAATAGTAATTATTATTACAAGGACAACGCCACCACCACCCCACGATCACGAACACCACCATTCCAACAACAGCAAGTATGGTAAACTTACGTTGGAGTAACCGTTTCCCGCTAGATCACCGAAGTTAAGCTACGTAGAGCCTGATCATAAAATGGGTAACTACCTAGAATTTCAGGTACTGTATTGTGCTTGTTTCGTGGTATGATCAGTCGAATACAATAAGCATTCGAACTGAAAAGTTTTTTCCTCTCTACAACCCACTCAATTACGACAACTGATCAGCTTTAACAAACGTTCTAAATATGAGTTACCACTTAGGGTGAGGAATGGGGGGAGTTAGAATACTCAAAAATTGTGAAAAACTCTATGACAATAAGATTGATCTAAGCCCGAACAGGTAAGAAGAGGTCTTCTTGCTCAACAAAAACAACAATGAGATATCATTATTGATAATAATAATGATAATAATAATAATAGTAATATTGATAATAATACTTTTAGTCTCTGACTTCAGGGTGTTCGGATGTGCTGGTGCGTCAGACGATATTTACTGTCCCTCTGTCCACAGTAATCAACACCAAGCGTTGGCAATTTGCTAATTACAGGTGTGCGAAGTAGAAAACAGTGTGAAACCCCGGAGAAATGTTGCACCATACAGTAGTTGACTAAAATGGTGTGGGGCTTGCTGGAGATCGGAGGAAACTTGTTGTCACTTTGTCTCCGGCATAAACCATTGGTTTCTGGGTGTGATAGACCCTGGTGATTGGTGTTAGATCCAATAATAATAATAAAAATATAAATAATAACAATAATAATAACAACAATAATAATAATAATAATAATAATAATAATAATAATAATAATAGTAATAATAATGAGAGCTAAAAATAACAATTCCCAGTTTTTACAAATTGAAATAAGTCAATAATAAGGATTCATAATAAAGACATAAAAAAAATCAATATTTTTTCCGGCCAATTTGCTGAAAATAGAATTGTCAATTTTCTGCCTTCTGAATTGAGGTTCGTCTCCGCACAGTAAATATTCCGTATATATAAAAGCTAAATTGTCTGTCTGTGTACATTCACTATCAGATTAGTCCGTTAGTTTTTGATCTACACACTTGAGATTTGACATAGACAAAGAGGTTTGGGAAAAATCATTTTAACCTGTTTTGGCCCGAAATTTGGCCGAGAAAAGGTCAAAGTTCAACGATTTGACCTTTAAGAGATCTACCAAACTCTTCCTAAAATTTGGGTCTTAACACTTGAAATTTTAGATATAGGTTAATTGGACGTGAATCTAACTTTATATTTGAGTTTATGTCCGAAAAAAATATATGCTAAGGGTTAAAAATTGGGATCAAATTTAATGAAAATTTTATTTTGCGTTCATTAGCAAACAACTTGGTCTAAAAACTTGAAATCTGGCTTGAATTGAAAAAGAGAGCAGGGAATTTATGACCATCTCGATTGTCATCAGTACCTCTTAATAAAATGGTCTCTATAAGCAGCGTCTCAAGGGTTTTTCGCAGGGTTCTATAGATTATAAGTGAACACTTGATTCTGGACCTGCCAGGTCATTTAGGTTAGGGTCGACCGTGTTTTTAGTCAAGAAAATCTAAGGTTCGACATTAACCCGGCGTTTTCCAGGCGTTTCTCATTCTCTGCGCATCCACTTAGTTTCTTTTACAAAATTACACCAAACTTCGGATCTTCATTTCCGATGCGACCATTCTAGGTATGACACCTAAAGTTTGGAAAAAAATCAGCATTTTCATCCCTCTTTTTTTAGCGTCTCTTTTTACCCAATTTTTAGCATCTGGGAGTTGCACTCCAACAATTTGGTCCATATTTCACACACTGACGCCCAATAGAGTCTACATAGATTTTCAAACAATTTATTTTCGAAAACCCTAATTTTGTGAAATAAAAGAAAATAATGATCACTAGTGAGAAGTCATTTGACGGCGTCTCATTGAGAGTCATTCAAACCCGCTAAATTGATTCTTTCTATTCTCCTTCGAGTTAACGAGCCCTAATTGGCCGAAGCAGCTGAAAGTGAATAAGATTGTTTTGACTTGGATTTAAACTTGTGTAATATGATTCCTAAGTCCAAGCCTTTATAAATGATGCACTTCACTGCATAGGATATGAAAAGAAAACCTTTTCTAAAATAGTAATAAATGTTAACTTAATAAAAGTTAACTTCACGATAAAATCCTCAAATAAAGTTTTATCAACTTATCGTTTTTATATAGATTTAAACCAATGATTTCCAAAGGGAATCATTTGTTTTTAGCGCCAATACAAATTCTATGGATGTAGCACACTATTTCTACTCAAGAGCGTCATTTTCTTTTCCACAAACATAGAAATACATTAAAATGAATTTGAGTCCCCATTAAATGTAATTATTGTCAAACCATACTTTGCTTGGTCCAAAAAGGAAAAAAAAAACTAACGTATTAACCAAATTAGCTACAAAAAAATAGCCACGACGAATTGTTAAAAAAAAACACCAGATAAATCACCATCCACAACACACTTTACTCGATAAAATGGAACGTTAACTGAAACCTTTTCCCGGAATATCTTACCAATTAACTGAAAAACAGAAGAAATACAAATCCAATTCGTTTTTTTAAATAAACAGGAAATTTTATTTTGATAGAAGGTAAAACAATGGATCGCAGTCTCGGCACATTATAGAAGGAGTGAATAGAGCCATTGATCAATCACACCATGCTCGAGGGCCCGGCACTGCAAATGGGCCTGCCTGGCTGCCAATATAATTATCAAGGATGTCCTTGTTATACACTTTAATGACTCAGATCATTCTGCTTTACTTAAAGATCTTAATGTTTGTCTAATGAGCGTAAATGACACATGGACGTAGTTAGGCCATTATGAAAAAATGACATGCTGCACAGTCTCTATATGGATCATAATGTAGTAAAAATTGAAGGAGGGGGCGCACTATATTTTTTGTCCGAGGGCTGATAAAAATCTGCCTTTCATTATAGTATTAATGTTTGGTACCATATGAGAGTATTTTAGGAATTAACTTTATTATTAAGACTTTTGTGCTGATCTTAGTAGGTTTTGTGTTGTTTTTTACACTACGTTTCGGCCTGGTTTACCTCAGGCCGTCTTCAGGTGTTTTTAACCTAAACTTCAGATAGGGGTGCTAACTCTAACCCTCCCTACCTGAGGTTACAGCTAAAAACACCTGAAGACGGCCTGAGGTACACGAGGCCGAAAGGTAGTGTAGAAACATTAAAAAACCTAAGATGAGGACAAAAGTCCGAATAATAAAGTTAACTCCTAAATTACAAAGCCCCATCTCAAACGTTGTGTTAAAACATCAAAAACCTACTGAAATGAGAACAAAAGTCCGAATAATAAAGTTAATTCCTGAATTACGAAGCCTCATCTCAAAAGCAAAAATAAACTATAATATGAGAGTATATTTATTTTCAGGTAATTGTTGTACAAGTAGCTTTAAAAAGTCAACATAGAATGTTTTCCTTTCGTGAAAAATCCAAATGATTAAAAAAAAAAAAATGAATTTTAAATTAAATCTTCAGGTTTATCAATCATATTAAGAATCAATAATCTTTAACGGAAACCAAGAAAAATCAGTGGAGAAAAAATGATGACGAACATCAGTTCATTATTCGTTGTGGACTTGACACCTGGACAGATTCCAAACGAGACAATCAAGCAATAAATCTTTGAGACAAAACATTAAAAATGAATGAATAATTAATCTAATAAATATATAATTATTCACTTAAAGCTATGAAAATTATTTCCCCATAAAAGCGTTTAAACATATTTGAAAATCATAGCCAGATATCTCCATAAAATTATGATTCATCAAACCATACAGCAGTCAGGAAATTGACACAATTCACTCATATTCGACTTAAACAATCATGCTGATTATAATCATTAACATAAGTATTAGTAATAGTGTTGATACTATTATTATTATTAGTAGTAGTAGTATCATTATTATTATTATTATTATTATTATTGTGGTATTTCACACCAATCACTAGGTGCTCTCAGACCAGCAACCTGTAGTTTTTACTGGAGTCAAAGAGACAACAAGTCTCCTCTGATTTCCAGCAAGTTCCGCACCATTCCAGTCAAAGACTGTACGGTGCAACATCTCCCCGGGGTTTTATCCTGCTATGTCAATTTCGCACACCTGTCAATGTCCGGTGGTAATTCCTGAAGACAGGGTGGCGATAAGTCTCCTCTGACACTTCAGTACATCTAGATACCTAGCAGTCAGTGACTGGAAGTCTTCCTCATTAAGCTTGATGGATTATTATTATTATTATTATTATTATTATTATTATTACAACATCATTATTATCATTATTATTATTATTTTATTATTATTATTATTGTTTTATTATTATTATTATTTTATTATTATTATTATTAATATTTTATTATTATTATTTTATTATTATTATTATTAATATTTTATTATTATTATTTTATTATTATTATGTTATTATTATTATTATTATTTTATTATTATAATTATTATTATTATTTTATTATTATAATTATTATTATTATTTTATTATTATTATTATTATTATTTATTATTATTATTATTTTATTATTATTATTATTTTATTATTATTATTATTAATATTTTATTATTATTATTTTATTATTATTATGTTATTATTATTA
>JAUZSX010287694.1:0-14613 GCA_034780655.1 Idiosepius hallami
ACACACACACACACACACACATGTATGTATCTATATATATATATATATATATATATATATATATATATATGTGTGTGTGTGTGTGTGTGTGTGTGTCTATTTTGGTACAATTCCCATTTTCCTATTTTTAAAATTTAAAAAAATACCCAATCATCATCAAAGGCATTTTGAACTTTAAACAACAATAACAACAACAACAAACGTCCTCAATTAGAGTTGCCCCCTAGGGTGAGGACTAGGTGCCTCGGAATAATTTGAGATAGTGAAAGACTTTTAACTACAGAAAAACTTGTTCAATAGTTAGATGGGTGACCATTTAAGAATATGATTGTTTACAGTTCAATTTCATGTTTTCTTCTACTCGATTTAGTTATGCACTCGTAAACTAGAAATTCAAAACAGGATGTAGAACCCAATCAAACACGATGATTTAACTTTTATATGTATATAGATAGATATATAGGTGATTAAACAAGATGCAGTTTTCTGTTTTCATAATTTAATTATTTTTTTTGTTTTTCCTATTTACCAAGGCATTACTGATTCATATAAATAATAATAATAATAATAATAATAATAAACTCAATGATCCAGATAACACAAGACATAGCAACTCTAATCATACACATACCAACATAGATAAAACACCTACACATATACAACCATAATTGTTGACTCAAGTTAAAGGATTTACAAGTTTGGAGTGGATTTCCAATTGATTAACAAAAGTTTCCCTTTTTTTTTTTTTAGAAATTCAGTTTTTTTTTGTTTGCTTGTTTTGTGTTTAACGGCATATCAACCCTTTTAGGTCATTTAATGCCAAGAACAATTAGTTTTGATAAATATTATTTTTATTGCATTCATAGTTTTTTGAATATCACAAGTTGCCCTATTTAATCCATTGCTGGAGGGAAGATGGGGATTTATACCTTTCCCAAGGGTATTAGTCAACATGTCAACATAGACGGAACAACTTGGGTTTGAACCTGCGTACTACAGTTCTGAAGTTCGATTATCTATCCACTGAGCCACCTCGACTGCCTCTCAGTTAATGTAGTTTTTTTCCTTTTCAAATGAAATCATCTTTTCTTGTTTTTAAATAAAAGGAACTCTCCTGAGTGTCAGATAAAAACATAATTTCTAAACAATGAAACAAAATTGTTTGTTAAAACCTCACATGTTTTTTTTTTCTTCTTTTCTTTTCAAACATTGAAACATTTTTGACAATCCTTCTAGACATTTTTCAAATAGAATGAATAAATGACCTGAAAGTGAATCAAAATGTTGAAAGACTTCAGATAAGACCATTATTCACATAGAATTGGGTCTTCATATTATTTTACAATTGCTAAATTGAAATTCTAGATGCGTAACAATATTTACAATAATATCAAAATAAAAAAGTTTTTTTTTTCTTTTCATAAAAAATACTTTTTAGTTTTTTTTAAAATCTATTTTTTTCTTTGTTTTCATTTTTTTTTTTTGTGGAATTTAATTTTTTTTTCTTTTTTGTTTCGTTGACTGAGTTTTTTTATTTGTTAGTGAATTCAATATGGAGCTCTTTTTTTAAATCTTAATTTGATTTATTGAATAAATTATTGTAACAATTCATCCAATGAGACTATCTTTTATGTAAGTACTGCAGATTTCTACAAAGCATGGAACTGCAACAGACAGTGACAACAAATAGCAAACATTAACACTTATAATATTCATATAACAGATGAATTATGAACAGTCAGTGCTGTGCCGTGCGTAGCCACATAGCGGTCCCGACAAGAATGCGCCTTGCGGCCCCTTTACCCTAAAAAGGCAACTTGCACACCCACAACATACTATAGACTTCGATCAAACTCTTGATATACATACATATGCAAATAAATATAGAGAAAGACAGACAGATGGCTTGTAAGATATATATTTTAACATATAAGTGTACTAATAATTAATTATTGTTGTAATTTTTTGCATTATAAAAGCCTTGAGGCCCCTAGGGAGCTTTCGACCCCCTGCTCGCAGTTGTGGGGTCTGTAGAGGCCCTAAGCATGGCCCTGGCAGCAGATTTAATAAAAAATTCAAAAACATCTGAAATAAAATAGAAACAAAAAAAAAAGAATGAAAAACATTATTTTGTTCAACCACAACAAAAACAGAGAAAAAATATTCCTCAAATTAATTGATAAAACTTTTCAATCGATCCAATAGAAATGCAATAAGGCTTAGTTATTGCTTTATTGAAAACATGCTACAAATTATGAAAAAGGACAATAAACATCCACAATACAACAAAAATACCAAACCCAGGTTAACCACAAAATAAGGTTTAGGTGCCAAATAAATGCTAAGAAACATATTATACTAAGCCACAATAAAAACCAAGAACACAGAAAAAAAAAATATATACATAGGATTAACATAAAGAACACGGAAAGAAAGAAGCTACATACACAAAACTTTGATAATAAAAAATATGAAAATATTATGACACTTTCTAAATACATATGAAAACTGAACAACGCCAACTTACCCACCAGATATAAAATGGAAAATTAGAAAACATTTGTCACTTCATAATAATAGATTTTTAAAAAAAATCAGCGATAGAAAAACCACATCTGGAGCAGCAGGTTAACTGATAGGCTAGTGGTTAGAATCTTGCACTGACATCTGTTTGGTACGATTTTGATCTTTACTAGAAGAAGACTTGTTGTTTTTTGTGTAGCTTTTCAGACAAACTGTAGACAGCAAAACAAGCCTGTAGACAGATTACAAAAGATATCCTATATATATGAAGAAGGACGTTCCAAAAGTAATGCCTCAATTTTTTATCCCACTTGAATAGATCAGAAGGGATTACAAATTAAATTGTTATGATGATTGAACTTCTGTATTTTTATATTCACCGGTACCTATTAAACGTTTACGAAGTTGATGCAGTTCTTGTCATTTAAAAAATGGTTTCATTGATTTAAGATTGGTAACAGAGTTGTGAGCAACAAAAGTGCAGTACTCGATGGGGGGGCACAATTCTGGAACGACCCTTTTATAAAAATGTGTTTATTAACTCGTATGAGATACGTAAATGTCAATAAAACGCATTCGTTGAAGTATTTTGTTTATTTACTTCTAAAAATCTTTGTCTACAAATAAATTGCTTTCAGATCAGAGCAATGAATGTTCATCAAGTGATCTCCACACCGACACCTCTCTTCACCCTCGGCTGCCAATAAATATAAATACCTACACGTACATACATATCAGAAGCCCAGCCAGCACATACAGCAGTAGCACAGAGAGCACTCGGGCCGGGCACCGGGCACCCCGCAGTCCTGCCCTGCACCCCAGGCCGTGGATATTGCAAGTAGAGAACAATAACTACAGATAATTCTTTACAAAACAAAAGATCCAGCTTTCAATACATCAATAAGCAAAGAAACCAAACCAGAATTTTTTTTACTGTTAGCAATTCATCATCTTTTATATAAATAAATATTATTAGTGTTTTTTTTTTGTTGTCTAATGTTTAAGTTAAATGAATTGCTTTCAGATAATTCTTCTTTCAAAGCAAACAGCATTTAATATGCTACAATGAATGGAAGAAAGCTAATTAGAATTTCTTCTACCGTTATGACAATTCATCTCGTGTTTTGTCTAATTTTTTCAGACATAACAAATATTCTAAAAAGGTGACTTAATGCCTAATATTGTAACCTATTCCGATCTTCCGTAACATAAAAAAAAAACTACAAATTTCCAACGGAAGTTGTTTTTTTAACCGAATAACAAGAAAGTCTTCTTGTTATTCCATGTGGATTTATTTTCGTCATGAACAAAATATTCCCTATTTCATACTCGAAGTGGATTTCATTCTGTATTTTACGGAAGAAATCCATGCCTTCTGACATTTCTTCTGCTTGGAATTCAAAAACTAAATTTAAGACCCACAATTTTCGGCGAATTAACGCTAATTTGTCTGATCTTCCATCACCACCGGCGTCTCCGCCAATGTCTTCTACACTCACAACAACATGTGCTTCTTTTTCCACTTCTTCGTTCTGTCATCAGGTTTCTTCGATGATTCAGGAAGAAAACAATGGACACACTGCTGGATACACTGGACACACTCCTGTCATGGTTGAAGAAGTCTTGTCTATTTTAGACCCTAAAGAAAATCAGGTCAGAAAGCTGTTGAGTAAATAAACAATTCTCCAGTTTTTGTCGTGTGTCTGGCGTGAGATGTTTCTTTCCCTTCTGCCTGTTAGAATTAAAGCAAAATAAGTGATTAAAACAATAAAAAATAAAATATGTTATGAAATTCTTTAAAATCTTTTACAAATAATTTGTTTCAACTTTTAATTTAATATTTCTTTAGATATAATTTAAATATTAAAAAAAAAAGCTTTCTTTGTGCTTTAAATCATTAAACAAAAACTGAAACCCAAAAAACACAATGAGCCAAGAGCAGATAACTCTTTATGTTTTTTTGTTGTTATTTGTAATTGAGTTATATGCCCTTGGCTTGAATGCTGACTGCTATTTTAGCCAAAATAATCTGCCATTTTTGTCATTTGAGGATCGTGCATGCTTATCTTTCTCATTAAGTGGAATGTTCGTTTAATTTAAGTACGGTTTTGCCCAAGGCTTAGTCGTGCTAACATTCATTAACCTTTCAATTTATTTTGGATAAAATTCATTAACTTTTCAATTTATTTCAGTTAAAAATATGGTGTTTGCTTTTTTTTTCCTAAGTCCTTGATTGACAATGACTGAATCAAATTTTCAGATTGTTAATTTTGTCTTCATCCAAATTTGGATTGTTCTAAAGTTTTCCATAGATTTTTATAGATTAAATACATTTTTTGTGAAAGCTGTCAACAGTGCCATGCTTAGCCATATAGCGGCCATGATGCAAAGTGCACCTTGCAGTCCCTTTACCCTAAAAAGGTGAATTGCACCCCTCCTCAACATACTGGGGGCTTAGATCAAAGACTATATATATATGCATATACGTATATATAGAGAAATAGAGACAGATAGAGAGATTTATTGGTCGATATACAGTTAATGCCAAAATTATTGGCACCCTTTCAATTTTTAATAAAAGTTAAATCATTGTGTTTCATTGGGTTCTACATCCGGTTTTGAATTCCTAGTTTACGAGTACATGACATGACTAGATTGAGTCGAAGAAAACATGAAATTGAACTGTAAACACTGGTATTCTTAAACGTTCATTCATTAACTACCTTAGAGAAAAGAATTAGAAATAAATTTAGTATTAAAACCTTAAAAAATGAATTTACTATGAAAAAAGATAAGAAATGAATTTAGTATAAAATTTAGTATAAAACAGGATTGAGTGTCTTCCTAGGCTTTCCTAATTATCTTAGTGGCAAGTTCTCGGGGCTGGGCAATACTTCTAGTTAATAATTATTAAAGATAAATATTTCTATTTTATAGATCAGAACTTAAATGATCTATTTTTTAAATTTACAATAACAAGCCTGTTTCACTCTCACACTGAATCTAGCATCAGAACACATCTAGATTGAACCTGCAAACTCCCTCTTCGGAGAGCAACATCTTTATCAAGAGAGCCACCAATTTTTATGTTGACTTTTATTTTAACTTTTAATACTTTTGGAGTATAATTTCCATTTTTATATGTATGAATTATATATATTTATAGATAATAATCCTTAAAAGAAAGTTTTAAAAGCCTAGAAGCTTAGATAAAACAAAATATAAGTACAATCTATAAAAGGGGTGGGCGTAATTTTCTTGTATTTATTTCTTTGGTAGTCCTGTGGCAGACGACCCATTTAGGTTATGGAGTTTTGTTAAACCGGTTATTCTTTATCTGGTGACAAGATCCTTTGTTGATCGTTGTTGACCATACTTGTGCGAAACCGGAGATTTCTGGAGGGTGTGTGTGCTGGCCATCATGCCGTCCTTGAAACTTCCTCTGACTGGCTGGCCTTCCTTCCTGGGTGGGTCCACAGGTACTATGGTCTTGGCCCTGTCTGTGGAAAATTGATCAAGTGAATGCAAAAGTTGATAACACGAGATATTGAAGTAAGGTTCTAGATATTTATTTATATACTATATTAAAAAATAAACTTAAGCACATAAAAACACTACTAGACTTAAACTTAACCATGCTCGGGCCAAGGTGGCGAAAACGAGAGACAATCTCAAGAGGTGGAATGAGTCCATTACAATAAGGGACAATAATGCTTTGCCCAAACCCTTGGAGGAGTTACCGGCTGGTTCGGACCTTCCTCGCAGGAGAACTATTAAACATGGCGCTTACATCATCAACCAGGGAAAAAAGAGTAAAGGGTAAATAGTCCTCTTCTCAAAAGATTCATACGCACTGAATGAATTCTTAAGGGCACAAAGAAATAGTGCCATAATACTCTATATCTACACCCTTGAATGCCAATATGTATTAATATCTATACACATACTTACCTTATAGATATCAGCATTGTTTCTTTTTCAATTTCTGTCTTTGTTGAAGGTAATTATTGACATGACCTTTGGAAGTGGAGGTCACACCAAAGAAATTTTAAAGAAATGTCCTTCTCTTCAGCAAATAATTACCTTGGATCGAGACCCTGTCGCTTATCACTTGGCCCTGGATTTGGCTAAAAGATACAGGTAACAATTTTTATTTGCTTATTCCATTTTTTTTTATAGTTTATTTTTATTTTTCAGATGAGACTTCGTAATAAGGAATTAACTTTATTATTTGGGCTTTTTTTCTCATCTTAGTAGTTTTTTTTATGTTTCTACACTACGTTTCGGCGTTATGTCCCTCAGGTTGTCTTCAGGTGTTTTTGACTGTTAACTCAGATAGGGATGCAGGGTCTCATCACCAAATCCCCGATAATCACTACATTCCATAATTGTTGTCTATCAAACCACTTGGTTCGATAGACAACAGCAGGTACACTAGGCCGAAACGTAGTGTAGAAACATAAAAATAAACTACTAAGATGAGTACAAAAGTCCAAATAATAAAGTTAATTCCAACTACATGTCAAACATTTCAGATCAGCTTTGTTTTTAGGGTTTGAATTTTTATTTTCATTATAAAAAGTTTTTTTATTTTTTTTTTTATTTAACTCTTTCAATGGAACTTTATCTCTGTGAGTGTTCATTCCTTACAGACTCTGAAGCAGCAAAACTGATTTTCCTGAAAATATACAGATAATACAACATCTGTGTCTAGGAGATTTCCTTGTTGAGTTTTGTCTTGGAATGTCCCCAATAATTACTGAAAATCGATAATAAAAAGAAGCTTCTAGAAAGAAGAGCTTGGCTTAAATTTGCCTTAACAAGGTTAGGGTTAGGGTTAGGTATCTCTATGTTAGAAAGTTTTACTCTTCCATTTGAACAAAGCTATTCATCTTTTTTATTTCATTTTTCACTTATAGATTAAATATTATTAATAATTAATCAAATATTAATTATAATTCTGATGTTGAAATAAAATGTCAATAAATTCTATTTGTTACTCTTTTTCTCATTGGGAGAAAATTTAGGATTGAAAATAAATCATCTCAATTCTAAAAGCATTTCATTAGTTTTTGATTTGAAAATAGAATTTTAAATTCGGAAATCATTTTATAAATAAATCAAATTTCTTAATGAAAAGAAAATATTCATTCGAACTTTTTAACAAGAAATTTAAAAAAAAGCTGTTAAGAACATTCATTTCTACAATCCCTAAAAATTCATAAAATGGCAACCCCAAAATGGATGCAGTCCCCCCTTTTTTTTGGGGGGGGTACGTGGAGGGAGTTGGGGTATCGAAGAGAATATTTAAATAGTAAATTATCAAGAAGACTTTTTCCTTAGATACTTTCTCCCTTGAGAATATATTCCACTCTCTTCTCTCTCTCTCTCTCTATTCCTGCCCCCTCTCTCTTCATTCCTTCAATTTCATTCTTTTGTGACTTTTTAGACTCTTTATGAAATCTTGGCTTCTTTTTAGAAAACAAATTTCAATTACTTCTTTCTTTCCTTCTTTTTTTCCTTCTCAATCCATTTCCATCTGTTCTTGATGGATTTTCCAAGTTAAGAAATCCTAAAAAACATGCTTTTTAAGTTTTGTTTTTTACAAAAAATACTTAAAAAAAACTGAATTTGTTTTTTTTTGTTATGATAGAAAAAAAAAAAACTCAAAAGATTTGTAAATTAAATTTGAAAAATAAAACTTGAAACTAAAACCCAAAATAAACTTTTTATAAATCTACTCAAATGATGAATAGAAAAATATGCTCCCACCAGAGTAAAAAAAACTTTGTATTTTCTTTTCAATCTTTAACGTGAAGCTTGACAATTTGTGCTTCAAGTTTTTAGACTATTATCCTTATCTTCATTGTTATTTTGACATTATTCAATTTGAGGTTCCTTTACTTCTTTAGGCCAAAAAGTAAATTGGCTTTAATAAATGTGGAATCAACTCTTAAGTGAACAAGAGTAGCAACAGTTATTAAAAATAGGTTGCTATTTTGTATAAATACCTTTATTCATTGGAATTGCAAAGTTTCTTTTATTGAAGTTGTTTATTTCATGTTTTTATGGTTTCTTTATTTAAGGCCACGTCAAATCCTTCCATTGCTTGGAACGTTTGAAGATTTACCTTTGTTATTGTCCCAAAATGAAATTGCCACCAACAGCATTGATGGGATTCTTATTGACTCTGGGGTCTCATCTATGCAACTGGACACGCCAGAAAGAGGATTTTCTCTCAGCACAGATGGCTTGCTTGATATGAGGATGGATGGACTCAGGTAAAAATAAACCAATCATTGTTTCATTTTACATAACTGCATTCTTCAAGATCTCATCGGGGCAGATTGCCATAGATATCTGAGATTGATGGATGTATTTTCAATAGAGACTTTCTACTCTCTTTAAAAGGAGAGTGTAGGTTCCATCAAGTCTCCTCTCTAATTTCCTAGAAAGTGTCCATGTTTCTAAAAGATTTTTTTAATGTCCATGAAAGATTGTCCACTTATACAAAGTCATCCATTGGCAAAAAAACTTTTTTTTTTATCAAACTAATTAATTAGATAAATGATTATTTCATTTTTTAGAAGGGTTAGGTAATTTACTTTTTAGGGTAGCAATGTTTTTGTCTGGATGTGTTTTGGCCTTTTCTGTGGATGTTAAAAAAATTGGCCATTATTGTTAATGGGCAAAATTGGAATGGGCAGTATGGCAAATTGGACCTTTTTGCAATTGGACAATTTGACTTAGCATTATGTCTGAGATTAAAATTATGTGAGGTTCTTTAAAAATTTCGCACTTCAACTTTTGATTAAATAAAAGACTGATCTATTTGTACTTTCAAACAAGTTTTAGAGTGATTTTCAAGAAATAATATTTGATGCTTAAATAATCATCCAAGAAATATTTTTATTTTTTCTAGGCGTAAAGAATGTCCTTCTGCTGCAAATGTTGTTAACTCTTTAGATGAGAAAGCTTTATCAGAGATTATCAAGAAATATGGAGAAGAAAAGAATGCTTTTAAAATTGCTCAAGCCATTGTGGAAGCTCGAGCAGCTTTTGGTCGAATTGAAACCACCAAACAATTGGCGGCAATTGTAGCCAGTGTCTTTGAAAGGTGAGTCATTGGGGAAAAATGGACTTGGGGTTTGTTTTTTTACATTTTTGGATTCACATTTTGGTTTTTTGTTTAATAAATGCTTCTTTAATTCTTTCAAAACCAAACATCTGGGAAGGACACTTGGGGCAGTAGATAGGCACTCAAACTTTGGAATCTTAATACAAGAGTTGAAATCTTAATTGTTCCATCTGTGTTCATAATTGGACTAATACCCTTGGGAGAGGTATGAATCCACCAATCCCATATTTCCTCCAGTTATGTATTAAATAGTGCATGTTGTTTTATTCAACTTATGGTTGTTCTTGACATTGAATGACCTTAAAAGGTTGATATGCCATAAAACAAACAAAACATTTTTTTTAACCTTGTCAAATTTGTAGCAGTATAACAATAATGATTTATGTGTATGTATATGTATACATATATAATAAATGAATGTATTAACAAATTAGGGAATCTTATATTGAGCTGGTTTGTTCTTATTCTGAACTCCTCAGTAGCACATACCCAGATTCAAAATCATTAACTCACACTTATGAGACTAATATTTTACCAAGAGAGCAAAGCAGCTTTTAACATTATTTTAAACTTTTTTCTTCAAGTCATCACAATTTATTTGTATAGATTTTTTCATACAAAACTCAGTCAAAAGAATGGAATCTTTTTTTTTTTAATTTTTTTTTTTTTCTAAAATTTTAGCCCTCATAAAATGGACAAATTGCAACGACCTGCGCACGTGGCAACAAAAACTTTTCAAGCCCTTCGAATATTTGTCAACAATGAACTTAATCAGTTATCGAATGGATTACACGCGGCAAATTCTTATCTTCGGATTGGAGGCACGTGTCTAGTTTTGAGTTTCCATTCTCTTGAAGACCGAATTGTTAAGAGACATTTCCATGGCATCGACCTGCAAGCCCCAAAGAATATGAGCCTCAGTCATCAACAACTGCACAACTCAATTAAAGTCTTTGACAATGATTCCCTTCAAAAAATGGTCAATAGAAAATGGATTCCTTTCACAAAAAAAGTGATCATCGCAAGTGAAACAGAAGTGAAAATCAATCCGCGTTCAAGATCAGCCAAATTGCGAGCTGCAAACAAATGTTGACAACTTCAGTCCTGGATTCTTTATCCAAAGAGTAAAAATGTAGCAAAAGAAGAGGAGGAATGATCCCACCAACTATAAGAGATAACAACACGTGTAAATAAGAAGTTGAAGCATAGCGAATAAAGACTGCTATGTGTCTTGAAGATGGGCTTGAACGTGCGTATTAGGGTTCCAAGCTATTATAACTTGCCTGCTTGGTCATAATTGGTATCAAAGGGGAACTATAGCGCTCCCCCCTCCAAGACACACAGTTTCACTAGAAAAGAATTTTAAAGCCTCAAAAAAACTCTTTTTTTTTTTTTTGGTTTTAAAAAAATAGAAAAAAAAAATAGAAATAAAACCTTTTTTCATTGCCTCAAATTCATCGGATGTAAAAAAGTTGTTTAAAAAAACAAAGAAAACTGCCAATATTTGGAATGGTAATGCTTAGGCTCTCCGTGCAAGACAATCAGGCTTAGGAATTCTACAAATAGAAAATCCTTAGCTCATATCCTTTGGACCCTTAAAGCAACCTAAACCAAAAGAAGAGACGATTATTTATGTATTTAAGATTTTCTTTTTTTAAAAATATTTCATTTTTCATCTTAATATTAAAAAAATACCTTGTCCCAAACAAAACCCAATGGACAAATTATAGTAATGATGATAATGAATGTGCCCTGAAGAAGGAAAAATCTTTAACCTGTTGGCACTGAATATATTCTTGTTTTTGTTTTTTCTAATTAATTTTTCTATTACATATCTATCTATATAGATATAAAAGTCAAATTGCCGTGTTTGATTGGGTTCTATATCGGTGTTAAATTTCCAGGTTAAGAGCACTGCGCATGGCTAGATCGAGCCAAAGAAAACAAGAAATTGAACTGTAAACACTAGTATTCTTAAACGGTCACTCATCTAACTACTGACCAGGCACGATGTTGCTTAACTTTGGTGTTCTGATGGGAACCTGTGTCTCCAATGCAACTTGTCTGTATAAATCATTTTAACAATATAGGAGGGGAGATTGTTGCTTAAAAAAATCTTTTTTAAAAACATAGAGAAGGTATGAAGAAGCGTTTTTAAATTAGAAATAAATAATAGAAGCATATAGAAAGCTATAATAATTATATATGATTCAGAACACTAACATTTGCATATTTATGGTACAGTTCTTCTATTTAATAGTCTTCATCAATTACCTTAGAGAAAAATATTAGAAATTAATTTAGTATAAAAATCATTAGAAATTAAATTTAGCACGAAAAAAGGTTAGAAATGAATTTAGTATAAAAAAAAGCATTAAGTGTCTTCTTAGATTATAGGCTTTTTTTAATTATTTTAGTAGTGAGAAAATGTTTCTAAACATTTCAGTTCTGGTTTCAATAGTAAGAAGTCAGGTTAGATCTAATGTCATTCTGTCTTTGTCAGTGAATAGAATGTTGGATGTCCACTCAAACAAATTTAAGTCTAGTTTTTTTTTTCTTATAGTTTCCTGTAATCAATAATCATAAACAATGAATCTCATTTTAAACTTGTAATAACGAGAATGGAAAGTTGTTGGAATGGATTTGATTGTCTTTTTTGATAAATTTCAAAAATGATAACTGAGAAAAATGAATAATAACCTGTTGAGCCCTGTTTTAAGAGGCCAGGTTTAGTCCTAGAGACAGACAAATGGTTAGGGATGTTTAATGTCAAAACTCACACTAAAGCATATGACTTTTTTTTTTGCTTTTAGTGGAATATAGAGACTCTCTACCTCATGGAGTATCAATTAATGTTTATGAAATGTGTACCTTCTATTCCCTTAGATTGAAGAGAACTTTTATTTCACATTTTCTGAAATACTCCAGAATATGATACAAAAGCTTGACTAAATTTTAACAATACCTGAAAAAAGCCAGTAGACATATTGGACGAAACGTTATGAATACAATAATAATATTGAAATTCAAATTTAAATAATGACTAGAAGTATTGCTTGGTGCCGGGGAATGGCTAATATTTTTTTTCAAAAACACTTTGTGTTTGAAAATGAATTATTTTTTCTTAATTTTCAAAAATGCTTCTCCATTATTCATTTACTTGTTTATTTTTAATTCAATAACTGTTCTTTGTATCTTCTCAGTGTTTAAAAAAAAAAAAATTTTGTAGCAAGAATCACCACTTCTGAAATTATTTCTACAGTGAAGTTGCATTGGAGACAACGGTTCCTGTCAGATCACCGAAGTTAAGCAAAGTCGAGCCTGGCCAGTAGTTAGATGGGTCACTATATAGCAGTGTTCACAGTTCCATTCCATATTTTATTCTGGAAATATAGCGCTTACTTTAGCCACACGCATGTGCATAAATTCAAAACTGGATGTAGAACCCATTAAAATGCAATTAAGAATTTTGATTGTATATTAGATAATAATCCCAAGTCAAGGAGTTTCTAAAGAGAAGATAAAAAAACCCATCGCAAATAAATGTTGGGTTAGAATCATTCAAATGGCAATAAGGATTGAAAGAATGGAAAAGAGAAAAAAAAAGATCAAATACCAACACAAAATGTAAAACAAAAAAAAACAATTTTGCTGTAGAGTTATTTAGAAAAACTAAGAAAACTAAATTCAAAGAAAGAAATCATGAATAACTGGCTTGCATTTCTTTTAACTTTTAATTGATTCACATCAAAGAAGAAAGACTGAAAAAATTTCCCCTGAATATTTCCTCTCCTCTGTGCTCTTGCGAATGACGTCACATCTCATTGAGTACACTCTGTCACCCTTGCGCACTGCACACACAAAACTCTGGGCCTCCCTACCTTACATCAATAAATGTCAAATCCCAGTCAGGCACAAGGCTGGCACCTCCCTGGGCACCATTTGAATTAGAATAGGAGTAAAAGTTTTTTTTGTTTTTTGTTTTTTTTTAATTCTATGGTTCAAAATGTATTTTTAAAAAGTAGGTTTTGTAGTCAGAAACTATTAATACTGCATTCATCCTTCATTTTAATTTTTAGGTCGAGGCCAATTGAAGATTCTAACTTGACTTCCTTCCTACTCCACCCATTACAATCAATGAACTCTTCCATTCAGTTTAGAAACAAATTCTCTATTGTCTTTTTGCTCTTGTGTAACACTTAATTATCTTTTCCCTTTTTTTGATTTTACTTAAATCTATCAAATACCATTTATGATAACATAAATCAACTGAACTTTTTTTATCCATTGCAACAACAAATGATGATGATGAGTATGTAATCATTTATAGCAACAATAAGTAAAATAAACGATGATTGAAGAAACTATTTAGCTGAACACTTAATTTATCCATAAATCTGAATTTCTGAAATTAATTTTGATTATTTTTATTCAAATTATTTGGACTTCTATTCCCATTAATTTTGGACCTTTTCAAACGTCCATTTAGGGTCCAAAATATGACTGAACATTTCTTATGAAGAATTTAGCAAATTCCTGTACTCTAAAAATATTGCATTCTTCATAAATGAATGTTCTATAAAATTATTAAATCAATGAATTCTGATTTTTTAACAAGATTAAAAAAATTAAAAGATTTTCTTCAAAATCAAATTTATGTCAATCAATCCAAATTATATTTTAATATTTCATGCAGTCTTTATTTGACAAACTTGAAAATACATTTCCAAACAAGTTTTTTTTTATGATTAAGAAAAAGAAAATATTTTATCAAAACTTGTTATTGAAAATGTTGTATTAAATCTATTTTGCCAAATTTAGAATCTTAGAATATAAAAATTGAATTAAAGATTTGTCTCGTCTTGGCGTCGCTCATTGTCGAGTATGACTGCCCTCCGTCTTGGATCTGTGGACCCTTCCGTGGAGGACGCCTGTGCGTGATGTCTTTTAAC
>JAUZSX010287705.1:0-7500 GCA_034780655.1 Idiosepius hallami
CTTTATAATCCGACATTGCCTATAGAAACTCGGGCAACGTCAGGTCAAAGGGCTGCTAGTTTACACAATAGAAACATTTGCTCTTCGAAGGGATGTAACAGTACTACACATGTTTTGTTTTAAACAATCATTAGAATTATCGGGGAATTATTAAATAATGATCTTATAAAACAATTAAGCATTAAGTTTTCAGCAATTAGTGATATTTTAAATAAATTCACAATGAATGTTTTTTTTTTAATTTAAACAATCTAAAAAAAGATGAAAATATTCAGATTTAATGTTTAATTAATTGGAAAAAAAATTCTGAAATTTTACATTTTTACGGAAAAAAAGTTGTCTCCAAGTTGCTGAACTCTTTCATCAGTTTATTGAAATCAGTAATCGTATCGATTACTGAGTTCCGAACTTCAAACTTTTTTTAATCCTCAAAACTAAAATTAAATAAAAATTCCAAATGATAATGTCAGTTTGTGAAAGCTAAGATAAAAAATATAATAATGCTTAAAAATACAAAATATATATATGTCTATACCAAATTTTTTATGCCATCATATTAATTTGGTATCCAGTTACATAACTTGAAGTTAAAGGGAGACAACATTTTTTTTAAGTTTTAGTTTTGGATTAAAAAGAAAAAATAAATTCTGTGAATACTAACGATTACTGAGTTCAATTGCCTTATGAAAATTAGTGTACATCAGCCGAAATGTTGTAAAAATAACAATAAGGATGAGGACAACAATTCGAAAAGTAAATCTACAATTTATTAAGCCTCTTATTCAGAATTTTGAAGGTATCTATGATTAAAAAAAAGAGGATAATAGTGTGAAAAATCAATTATCAAGTTTCATCTCAAGGATTGTTAAAGTAATAAGAAAAGGATAAGAACAACAGTCTGAAAAATAATTTCATCTCAGGGATTTTAAAATTAACTATGATAGGATGAGGACAACCGTTCAAAAATAAATGTACAAATTATCAAGCCTCATTCCATGGATTCTAATAAACTTTAAGACTATTGTTATAAACCTGATAATTGGTTCAATAAATGCATTGAGTATAACGTGAAATATCTCTTGCTTAAAAGTCACTTTGTCTGTCAAATTTTTGTTTTCTATATGTGGCCACATTTTTTTAAGCTACATCATTCAAATTCTTTTTAGGTTAAACCAAGTTAACACATACTGTAACAGTAGTATGGGCGGCCAATAAGAGGATGAGAGCACAAACTACCGTTACACATTACTTTTTGCTTCAAGTTCACTTTATGCTCCCTCCCAAGTACACTCAAATTCTTTGCACTATTTTAACCAAAAATGTACCTAAATCACTTTTGATAATCACAAAAATTCACACACTGATGGTGAATATAAGTGGTTGATTGTGTAAATGCACTGGTTGGAAGTTGTAGAGGAATTTTCTTCTGTTTAAGTATTTTTATTTATTTTGCCCACTTATGAATCTTTTTGCTTTATAGCATTTTGAAAGTTTTCACTGTACATTTTAAGTGCTTAATAAAAGAAATAGCTTGAAAAATGTAGCAGAAAATGGTAAGCATTTTTTATTATATTTAGATATTCCTAAAATGTTCTTAGTTTCATGGAAAACACTGGTCTGTGCTTCTGGTATGTGTCTCTTAGTTTACTTTCTTTTTTTTTCTTTTTTTTTTAATATTTGTCTTCCATGGACACTTTATTTATGTAGACCCTTCTATTTTTTATTTTTCTAGGAAAGTTGTACAAAAGCAAAGTGTGTTTTATCAAGCACATTTGGGAACACAGCATTTATTGGGATCTTTTTGATGGTGAAAAGAATCATGATCGTGTCCTGTCTATTCAAGCAGCCTTGATCCTTTACAGCAAGTACCATTCCCATTCAACAGAAAACAAGCTCTTGTCACACCTCCTTGTAACAGCCCCAAACAGCCATGAGAAGAAGCGGGAGACTTGTGAACTGAAGCCAAAGACAAAAGTTGAACGAAAGAGCCTGTCACCTTTAAAACGTAAGAAATCATTTGAAGAGATTTAGAATTAGGAAATTTTAATATACAAAATTGTGGCTCTCAACCAAAAGGGTTTTTTTTTTAAAGTTTTTTTTTTATCCCTTCAAAAAAAAAAAATAGATTTTGTAACTTTGGCCAAATCCAGACAATATCTGCTTGATGTCAGTGACCACAAGACAAAGATTTTTTTTTTTTAAGATGTGGTTATTGAGCAACTAAAGAAATAATTTGTTTTATATGCAAACTTTATAATTCCAATTTTAAAAGATGATTTAGATTTGGAAATTATAAATCTTTAGTTGAGAAAAGTTGCTCTATCGAACGGACCAGAATGGTTGGTTTTATTTTTGTTTATTCTTTTAGAAAAGAAATTTGAGAAATTCTAAAAGATGTCATTTTGGTCAATTTGGATCAAAGCTTTTTGGTCATGTGACTAAAGGAAACGAATGGCCCTTTTTTTTCTTTTTAACCTGCAACTGGTGGTCATTTGAAGTTGGTGTTCATTAAAGTCATGGGTAATTTGTTTTCCAAGTTGTTTACCTGCAACCTATGGTCGTCAGTACAGACCAAGAGCCATCGAACATGTAGGTGACTTCCCCAAATTGCCTCTAAAATATGATTTGGAGAATGTTTTATACAGAGGAAAAAGTTCCTAGAACCTAAAGAGACTTGTTTTGGTTTTAGTTGTTTTTTTTTTTCATTTGAAAATTCCATATAAACCTTCAAACAGTCCAGGTTGAATGTTATTAGACATTTAACCACAAAAAAATAAGAATTGTTAATTTTCCATCACAACAAACCAGTTATTAAACGTAAAGCCGAAGATCAAAGGTCATTTTTTTTTCTCATGACCCATTGTTGTAAAGTAAGAAAAAAAAACCTCAAAATATAATCTTGTTTTTGTTAAGGCTGTGAGCATTTCCTCCAAAACATAATAATAAATGGGGGTTTTGCATATTACTTAACAACTAATTGTTAATGTTATTACTTTATTTCTATATTTTATTATTCATTGTTGATATTATTATTATTATCAAGTGCATTTAGATTTCAAAGCAAAAAAATATTTTTAATAATATTTGATTGTAGCATTGATATATAGCATTATAATGTACTTTATATTGTTTATGTATGGCATTTAGATGCTGCAATAGTGATTTGATTTATTTTATTATTTGGATATCAGACTTGTTACAAGACATTTTTTTTATATCAACCATAAAAGAAATAAATATAGAAAAAAAGAACAGATGTGAAAATGGGAAAATCTTCTTAAAGGCTCAATAGATAAAGGAAATATATTTTCATCAAGTTTTCAAATATTATTTCTGTATTGATAGGATATTGCCCTATTTTTATCTTTTAAATCATTTTCTATGATTACTTTGAAAGGCATGAATTAATTGCATCAAACATTTCTTGAAATCATTGCTTGTTTGATATAATTTATGTTTTCAAACTAGTCATACTAGGTAAAAACTCTCAAGACTTACCATTTATATAGAATTTCACATCCAAAAAATGTCTCCAAAATTAAATGATAAAGCATTCAATTTCACTGAAGTTAGTGGATATTAATAGTGATATTAAACTATTTAAAAAAAAAGGAATCTTTCATGTATATGAACATAAAATTCCCTAAATTCAAACTCAAAATTTTTATTCATAATCTTATAAAGAAACATATAAGACCCATAAACATTTTCTGAATCCTTTTTTTTGTTTTTTTTTGTTATATGGATGAATTATTTAATTTCTCTCGTATTATTCAGAAAACAACTGGTTTATTAAAGCTGAAATGTTTATTAAACTAGACTTTACTTGGGAAAGCTTAAAATTGTAAATCACTTTTTGTTCATAAAGATGAGCCTTGTTAAAGAGGTAAAATTTAAAAATTGAATCAATTCACTTTAAACATTTGAAATTATGTTCAGATTAAATTTCTCTCTGTTCTGTAGATGTTGCATCATATTAACAACAGTTAATCAGTTTTAAAAATTATAGTTTAAAAATGATTATTAAAGCATAAAAATAATAAACAGCTTAAATCTGTTTCCACCTAAAGCACCTCAACTTTTATTTAACTGTGTCAAATGTTTTTATACTCCATTTGATATTCATATTTTTTTTTATTAGTCTGAGTAATCTTACTTTTTATTTTTATATAGATAATATATGTAATAGTTTGTAAGTGAACATAAATAAAAGAATATAACCAATACTTTGAATTGGAATAATTTGTAGCCAAATAGACTGAAATAGTCTTTACGATCAAGCAGCAGAGTAACTCTCTACAATTAACTTTTGCAGTTTTTCTTTTTCTATTTTCGCACTTAGAACCAATTTTTCTTTTGATTTTATTTTCTTTATAAAACCAAACACTTACAAATAGACTATTTTCTTGAAATTAGCTAAACTAAAACTTTGTGCATTTTCATTCTACTTAATATAAATTCCATAATAACCACTGCTCTTCATTAAAGCAACATAAATTATTTAAAAAGAATAAAAAGCTTTTATAAAATATAAAAATATAAAAAAATAAACTTACAAAATCATTCTTATAAGTATTTTATAATACTTATAAGATTTTTCATTTCTCATCTCAAGGATTTCTGAAAATAATTACAAAGTCATAATGAGAATAAATTTCAATTTTTTAATGATTTTTTAAAAATTGATAATTATTAAATTATGTAATTTTATATATGATTGTATATATACATATACACTCATACATGAAATTACATAATTTAATATATGTATATATATAATCATGAATAAAGTTACACACTTTAATGGCATAACATTATTAAATATTTTCAGTAACTCTAAACAGATCTCTTTCATTTTTATTTCTAATCATCAGTTGAACTCAATGAGAATCGAACCCTTGGTCTTGATTAGTAGGCCAACCTCTATATCAATAGGGACACAAAGTTTAATTCATATTTTAAGGCTATTTAAGAAGTATAAATTCATTCACTGAACCTTTAAGATCCCTTTTAATTTATACATTCAATAACTGTTTAACAATATATTTATGGAAATAGATCTAAATATCTACACAGGTATTTCATCTCTTTTTTTTTGTAAAGTATTTATTAATGAAGCTAAAAATAAATTATAGTCTCCAACTTTTTAACTATCTTCTATTTTGTAAATTAATTTCAATAATTCTTTCAAAACTTTTTGATTTCGATCCTTTTTTATTTTTAATTTTTGATTATACTTATTTATTTGATTTTTTTTAATAATGAAATCATAATCCGTTGATCCATAATTCATTTTTTGATTTCTAGTTTTTAAAATTATTCTCAGTTTTTATCCCAACATTTCTGACTTTGATCCCCCACTTTTTTTTTTCTTTCACAAAGCATTTTTCTTAAAACCTATTCCCATATGCAGGGAAAACTATCTTATATTTTCTAACTGCTGCCTAAGACTTTGGAGAAGAAAACTGTATCTTAAATTTCACATGACCCTCTTGGTAAAAAAATCAAGTCTGACTAACTCAGGTAAAGAGAAATTTGGTCAATTTTCTCCCTTTCATCTCTTTGATTCTATTTGTTCTTGTCCATTAAAACTAGTTGTAAATAATCCTAAATGTTATTTATCTATAAGTTACAATACATGAAAATTAATTTAAAAAAAAGCTGCATTTTGTTTTTAACAAACAATTCAGATTTCTATATTTTCCCACCGTTTTTAGAAATCATTGCTCAATTCATTAAGAATCAGATAACAAAGAAAAAAAAGTCTTTTCTTCATAAAAAAAATTGGAATTTATAAAAAAAACAAAAAAAAAAACAAGCAAAATTTTTTGAAGAAAAAAAGAATTTGTATAAAAAGAAAATGGTTTAAAAAGATAAATGTAATTTAATCTTAAAAATTTTGTAGTCATTGTTGTGTCTGTAAATCTTTTGATTAACACACTGAACAAAAAAAATTGTTAAAATTATGAGTTGTCTTTCTCTGATTTTTTTTCATCATCTTATTACCTCAGGAGTCAGCACCACACACACACAAACATACATAAACACACACACACATACAAACATATATAAACACACACACAAACACATACACTTGGCCTGTGGACCACATCCGCCCATCATCTTATCTTGGAAATGGTCTAAATATAGGCAGTTTTTCTTGTAAAAAAAGTGGTCAATTATATTATATTGAATTCTTGCTTTCTTTGAACAGCCATAAAGTTTATTTACATATTTAATAACATGGCTCTCCTCCATGACACTTTATAGCTTCTCCCTCACTCTCCAAAAGATTGCTGACCCCTGTTGTACTCTCTTTTTCTAAATACTTATTCTCTCTCCCCCCTCTCTCTCTCACACACACACTTAGTTTTTTTCCTCTATTGTATATATAAATTTCTTCCATAATATATCTATTTATTATATATATATAAATATCTGTTATATAGATCTTTTATGAATGTTTATTATATATTGAAAAATATTTATTATATAAAAATTATTATTATACATTCAAATGTATTTATTTTATATTATATGTATTGTAACTTAAATAAACAATTTATTTAAAATTATTATAATGTTAATTGATAATTTGATTCACAATATAAATTGTCAATGTGTACTGACTAGCTGCAAACAGCAAAACAGGCCTGTGTACAGGCTGCAAAATATTATGTATATATGTGTGTGTGTGCGTGCATGTGCAATTTAATTCTACTTGAAAGAAAACACTCCAGTAAGAAATCTCACTGAAATTTCACAGAACCAATAAACAAAGAAAGATAATAAAAAGAGATTACTTAACAAAATATTACATTGTGTTCATCATTACTATTTTTGAATTAAGCTTTTATCATGGCTTAATACATATCCTTTTTTTCTTCAAATGTATATATATACATATATGTATGCATAATGAAAAATGGAAAATAAATTCCAATGTTTTGTAAAAAAAGAAAAATAAATATTTGAAAAAATACAGAACACAAACATAGATTGTTTAGATTAATATTATGGTATTTCAGTTAATTAAAACCATTATCAAGATTAACATTGGAATATATCTATATATTAATATGAAGATAAAGATGGTTTTAATTAATTAAAACACTGAAGTGCATCTAGAAATTATTTGAGATACTGATATTTTCAAGTATTTCTTAAAATTGATGATTTTTTTATGTTTAATGATATGTGCTACAAATTATTGTAGCACATATAGGGAATAAATTTCAATCAATAAAATTTAAATTCTCTATTTTGGATTAGATTTTTACAAGTTTTTGATAATTATTATATTTTGCAAATGGTAGAATTTAATAAAGTGGATCACAAAAAAACTAAAAATGGATGAAAAAAAAACCCTAAACAATTCAAGAAATTAGCAAAGGTAAGTCATCTCTACAGATTTCAAAAGATTTAAATTCAAAAACATTTGTCAAATATTAAAGCAAGAAAGAAAAAAAAAGAACAGACTGAATTTAAGAAATTAACTCG
>JAUZSX010287705.1:10000-14609 GCA_034780655.1 Idiosepius hallami
GAGTTAACAAAGTCGGCAACTGCCAGTTTTTTGCTTACACATTCATCAGACCGAAAGTTGTCAGTTGTCAGCTCTTGTTGACTCCGTGTCTACACTTAATGCTCTATCACTTATATTGAGCACTCTAACTATAAATTTAAGCAACCTTATCACTTAGATTAATATATATATATGTATATATATATACTTAAGTCTAGACACGATGTCAACAGGAGTCGGCAACTGCCAGTTTCTCGCTTATGCATCATCAGGCCAAATATATATATATATATATATACATATATATATGCAAGGTGTTCAAAAATTCACTGAAGAATTGATGAATTGCTCTTGGATTTTCAGAGCCCCAAAATCTGAGAGAGAGAGATAGGAGATAGAGAGGGAGGGAAAGAGGGAGAGAGCAGTAGAGAGAGAGAGGGGGGGTCAGAAAGAGAGATGGATTGTTAGATGTATATTTCAACATATAAGGGTGATGATTTTCTAGTTAATCCTAATAATTAATTATTTTGGTAATGTTTTGCATTACAAAAAATCTGAGAAGCCAATGAGACTTGCTGCCCCCATGGGAGCTTGGGCCCAGCGTGTAATTTTGCGGTCTCTGAGAGCCCCAAGCACAGACCTGAACTTAAGCAATATTTTATGACTTAAAATCATTAAATATATAAGATGTTGGTTGGTTGGTTGATTTAACCAGTATATTGACTCTCATTGCGTCATTTGATGCTGTGAACTGATTTTATTTGTCTAATGTTGGTTGATTATAACTTTGTAGTGTTTTTATTTTTAGTTATTTTTGTGAGTGGTTGTTTGTTTGAGTGTATTTTTTTTTAAATTTTAAATAAGATGAGGGTATTTGGTTGAGTTAGTGGCTTTTTGATAGGATATTGCATTATATAAGATGTGTCTTATTATTTGAGATGAAGTATCTAATTGCTAATGTGTTTTCTTTTTTATATCTAAAAATCAATTCTCCAAAAAAGATGAATTCAGTTAACCTTTTTCTTATTTTATTTTTTTGTTTTTTTTAGCAATAAATGATTTAATATCAAGAAAATGATAAAAAATTCACAATAGAAAGATCATCCCTAGATACAACTTTCTTTTCTTCCTAAAAAAAAAAATGAGTTCTTTCTACTTTTCACTTCAAAGTAGATAGATCTTAAGAATTTTGTAAAAATCATGTTGAAATAAAAAGGTTGGTCTTCTTGTTCTTCTAATAGTGAAAGATGACTCTTGTGCTAAGGTCGTTTGTTAATAAGTAAAAACCAAACAGTTACCATACGTTCACTGATATTCAGGGCCGTGCTAAAGGCTTCCTCAGACTCCCGCAACTGTGGGGATGGGGGGCACAAGGCTCTTTGGCTTTGGGGAAGATGGAGATTCACACCTTTCCCAAGGGTACTAGTCGACATGTAAACGTAGACTTTGATTCAAACTAGCTTACTACAATTCTGAGTTCCAACTGCCTATCAATTGGGCTATACCAACTGCCTCATACTGAGTGATGAGCCAGGCAAGCAGTTCTACATTCTACTGCAAAACTCACTACTCTTTTTAAACGATAGAATCCTAAAAATATGATTGATATTTTAAAGAAAAAAAAAGAAATCGTGAGTTCCAAAGAAAATTTTAAAAAAAAGAAGAAATGGAAAAAATAAAGAACAATTTCATTAAATTGTTTTAAAACTGGTTTCAATAAGAATTCCGTTCCTTCAGATCCGTTTTTCTTTCTTTTGAATCTTCTAGCAGCAAATTTGTTATTCCAAACATGGGACAATAAGAAGGCTGGCTACTATTCAAATAAAATGGAATGGTACTGCCTCCTCACTTGTCTCTCTAGAAATATACAGTTGGTTCCTTGCTATTAATCATTATTGTCCAAATAAATCTCATTAGAGGATTGTATGAGTGTGCATACGAAATATGACTAAATGCACATGTCTCATCATTTTATTTACATTATTTGCCTAATATTAGTAATGTTTTTATATACATGCATTTATTAATATGTGTATCTCTTTCACAGTTTGTGTGGCAGAATTTCATCCCTGTGTATATGCATGTGTGGATAATCGTATAATTATATACATGTGCATGTATAATATTTCTGGACTTGAAAATTATAACATGCTTTGTTTTTTTGTTTTTTTTTAATGAATAATTATAAATTTTGAAGATTCGAAAACTTTATAATTGATTACTAAATTATTTTGAACTATATCTCTTTAAAATTATAGTTCATTCTTATTTTTGAGATGAGGCTTCACAATTTACAAATTAACTTTATTATTCAGACTTTTGTCCTCAACTTGGTAGTTTTTGATGTTTCTATACTACGTTTTGGTCTAGTTTACCTTGAAGACAGTCTGATACAAACTAGGCCAAAACGTAGTGTTGAAGCATCAAAAACTACCAAGTTGAAGACAAAAGTTCGAATAATAAAATTAATTCCTATATATCATTAAGTAAGAAAATATGTGTGCATTATTGAATGTTATTTAATGAACACTACTGTTGCATATAATTGTGAAAAAGATATTTGTTATTTATTATTTTTTAAATATGTCTATGACTTATATTTTCTATTATTTTCTTTGAATTAAATCTAATGTTCTTTAAATCTTAAATTAAAAAAAATTATGATGAATTAAAATTGCATATATTTGCCAAAATATGTAAGTTTACATAAAACATTCATAATTTTAAAATGACTTATCAGTGTTTTAAAAATTATCATCTCTAAGTTTGTGATATGTTTATGGTTTAATCCCATCTACCACAGGCTAAAAAGATACAATAAGATTATCAAGGATGTCTATATCATACCCTCTAATACGCATTGATTTGGGTCCCTCCACTTTGCTTGTCCATCTTAATGTATGTTGAATGGCAACAGCTGACTACTGGACATAGTTAAGAAAATATGCACAGATTACCTGCTACACAGCCTCTAAATATAGCATAACTGTGTAAAATAGAGTAAGGAAACCATAGTGTTTTCTTCTTGAGGGCCCATGTGTAATGTAATTATGGGTGCTTTTGGTCATCCATGGTCATGATCATGTGACCAAAATGACGTCACTTCCTATTAAGGAGGGGGGTCCTCCTTAATAGGAAGTGACGTCATTTTGGTCACATGATCGGAAGTTAGTTAGAGAGACCATCCTTTTTAGTTAGTCAGGCCTGAGCAGTCAAAGGGCGAGGAAGTGACCCATGCACAGGTGGAGAACTACGAATAAATCATGTGAATTCAGAAGTCAAGCGTAGGTGTCTGTCTTGAGCTTCTATTACAGCCTCAAGTCCATCATCCCCTAGAGAAAGTGAGATCATGAGGCCTCAACAGCCTTCATCAAAAACAACTCTACCCGAAGCGAAAGACATCATCCTGTTCCAGTTATTCTCCTGCCAACAGGTTACACATGGAACTCTTAGTCTGCCTCTGACTAATAATATGAATTAAATTTGATAATTATTAGAAATTAATCAAAAAAGATTAAAAAAAAGTAATATGATGCATAATTATGTAATTATTGTATTTGCTAAAAACAATTCTTTATCAACAAAATGCAACATTTGCAACCCTCCAACATACTAAAGGCTTCTCACAGAAAAAGAGAGAGAAAAAGAGAAAGAGAGAGAAAGAAAGAGAGAGAAAGAAAGAGGGAGAAAGAGAAAGAGAGAGAGTGGGAAGAAGAGGAATAGTGACAGGTTGATAAGAATGCATTTTAACATTCAAGTATAAGGATTCCTTTTTTTAATTAATTCTAATAATTAATTATTTGGGTGAATTTTATTTTCATCACAAAAGATCCAAAAAACTAAGGAGTGTTATGGCCCCTAGTGAGTTTTTGGCCCCCTCCATACCCAATTGCAGGGTCTGTGGAGGTCCTTAGCACGGGCCTGATGATAGAGCAAATAACCATCTATCTCTGAGAGATGAACTTTTTCTAAAAAGTAGTCTGGCATTGAAGTAAATCTTTTCTCTTCATCCTAGACGATAGCAATTCAGTAGATAAAGACTTTGCCAATAATTTGGCCAATTATTCCAATTCCTTTCGATTTGATTTTCAATTATAACTTTGTTATACTTCTATTTTCAATTGAACAATTACCAGCAGGTGACCAGAGTGGACAGCATTAGACTTAGAAGAAGCAAAACTTTTAAAGACAGGAATGTTCTGTCAGTAAAAGCATTTTAGAGCACCATCTCTAGGTGTGTATGTGTATATATATATATATATAGTGGTTTGTTTTCAAAAGTATCTATATTTTCCTGAAGAAATCTATTCAAATTTTTAAAAACTATATATACATATATATATATTTGGGCAGTAAAAGCATTTTAGAGCACCATCTCTAGGTGTGTGTGTGTATATATATATATATAGTGGTTTGTTTTCAAAAGTATCTATATTTTCCTGCAGAAATCTATTCAAATTTTTAAAAACTATATATACATATATATATATTTGGCCAGTGACGGTGGAGCATTGGTAAAAGCTCGGGCTCTGAAATCATATTATGCGAGTTCTAATCCCAGTCAAAACCATTACTTTCACTTTAGCAGCCTCGGGCAGATGGGGCTCATTAACTCGGGAGAGCATCTCAT
>JAUZSX010287725.1:0-14602 GCA_034780655.1 Idiosepius hallami
TATTGTTTATTTGTTTAAAAAGTTTGAAAAAGTGGCTGATATTCACTTTATAGATTTTAATAATCTCTCGTAAAAATGTTTTTAATTCACAGATAAAAGAGTTGTTTTTTTTTTTAATTGGTAACTAAATATCATTCTAAAAAGAACTAGCAAAGGTTAAAACAATAATCCAAAACTGACTATTCAAATGATATTTTTTTAAAGATTTAATTGAGCATAAGAATTGATTAAGGAGTAGGCAGCTGCATTAATTAGGACTTTTTTTAAAGATTTGATAAAAAAAAGATTTTAAAAACATAGGTTTTTAACAGGAATTGGATAAAAATTTATTTTTGAAGAAAAAAAAGAAATAATAACATCCAACACTACAAAATTAGATATAGTTGAAGATTATAGTCAATCACTAAATACGTTAAATTGGCAAAGCAACAAATAAAAACTATATGAAAAATCAATGCAGATCTTTAATGAGAGCAAAAGAATTAAAATGGAAAAGTGCTGGCAAGAAGTCATTCTAAGTTACTTACTTTGGTAAGCTGTGTCGTTGGTGATATATAGGATTTGCACTCTATAAAAAAGAAAAAAAAATTCAACTTAATTTTTTTCCAAATTTTATTATATTAATTTCAGGCACATTATACTGGCTTTGTGGGAAGTTTGCGAATGATTAAGTAATGGCCTTCAGATTCATAATTAAAAACTTAAAATATTACAAAGTTAAAGATTAATTATAAGACAATAATTTTGCTGCTTCATCATTGGTTATATAATTTGGTTCATAAAAATTACATTCATTTTACAAGATGAATGTGAATTATTAATAATGTTTTGATACAAATAAAGTGCTACAGTTGGAAATTATAAAGATTACATGTTGAAAATTCTTTTGAAAGGATTTTATAAATAATTTAACTCTTGGATATTAACCAAGAAGTTATTTGATTTTACTACACTCATATAACAATGCTAAATAACAGCATAGGGATGAATTTAATTTGTGGTTAAGAATTTTAAAACAACTTTTTAGTATGAATTGTGTAAGGATACTTAATTAGAATATATAATATCGTGGCATATTTTATGATGAGATAATTTTTTATTGTATGGGTTTATCCTCTGGATTTGAAGATTTTTTTTCTTATTACCTGAGGCCGAACAGGAACTGATGAGGATCTCTTCATAGCATCCGAAGTTTTTGAGGATGGAGCTAGCAACGACAACAAAAAATTTGAATTAGAAAAAATAAATAGAATCTTTACTAGATTGATTTTTCTTAAATAATTTCTTAGTTTTTGTATAACACACATATATATATTTGCTTACACATATGATAGAGTTAGAGAAATATTAAGTTAAAAGCAAATGCAACAAGTAAGAAAAAATTCAATATTTATTTTTCTCCAATATTTCTAAGAAATTATTCATTTTTCATGCCTACAATTGATGAAAGTAGAAGTAAAACTAACGTTTCAGAATAGGAAAAGTTATGTTTGCTTTAATATGAAGGATGATTATGTCTACTTTTTATATGTTATATCAAAAAAGGTTCAATTTGGTTGGAATGTTTACCAATCCAAAATGTCCTTAGTATAGTCATAGATGTGGCATCCTTATATCTTATTTACCTATGATAGTCCTATGATATAAATGATGCAACAGTAAACAATTCAATTAGTTTATTAGGTTTTTAACAAAGATTCTTTGTCCATATGCAATAAATATTTTTATCTTTTATGATTAAGACTTTCTAAAAAATAAAATTATCTTAAGAATACTTAAGCTATTGTATGATAAAATTATAAATATTAAAATATACATCTAAAATCAATTCAGCAAAGTATCATAGGAACTATTTTTGTTTTTTTCTTGTGCTCTCTTTTATATGAAGCCTCTTTACAGTTTATGGTCAACAAAATCCAACTAATTATGAGTAACATTTCTATGGTATATAATTCTTTTACTTATTTGTAAAGTGGTATAAATGACACACATTATGCTATGTGGTATCCCATTTTATGCAAAAAATATTGAAACTAAAACATTGGGTACATAATAAAAAAATTTTTTTTAAAAAGATGCATATGGGATTTTACAGGATAAAATTTAAGAATTCAGAAAATTGCTATGATTACAAAATTTAATTATTTCATTTTAACATATATATAAACAATTTAAAAATGAAAGATGTATCTTACTTGGGAGACTGGCAAATTGTTTCTCTCTCAGCTGACCATAGCTGGTGCCTTCCAATGAAGAGGTCTGTAAAACAATCAGTAATAATGAACAACGCAATAAAATATATTATCAAAAATAAGGCAGTTGATAACATTGATGGAAAATAACACAACAATTGAAAAAAAATGAAGCTTTAAACATTTATTCTGCCTTCCAAGACAATGTATGTAGCACAAAATTCATATGGTAGTCCCTAAAAAAGACCAGGGTTTGTTGTTGAAGCCCCAATATCATGTACAAGACCCCAAAATCAGCAATGAAAATAGGAACATTATTGCATCAAAATGTATTTATGGATATTATGTATTCATCTAAAAAAAGGCGTTTCATTTTAATTTATAACTATCTCTTGTTCAAATACTCATAGCCAGCCCTATATCTATGAATATATACACAGAATATATATATTAATAGTTTGATAGATAAATAAAATGAAATAAGTTTTCCACACATGCTTGTCAATAAAAAGAATTTCTAAAATTATAATCATTTTTAATTTAAGAAATAAAACCTCATAACTTATATCATTTTTTAAATTGCATTTTTAATTTAAAAACTATCCAATAACTTTAATTCTATTCTTTATAATTAATAAGATTTTCAGAGTGATTGGAATCTTTTCCACAGCTTTTTTGAAATTGCATTTCTAGAACTAAAAAGTTTTCCTTTTCAACTGAAGTCATGGCTGAAAGAGTTAAAAGACATATTATATTTGTGATATTATATTACTTTAAAGAACAGACTGGTAAAAAATTTATATTCATCAATTTGTTGAGAAACACTTGATACTACAGGGCAACAGCTGCAAATATCTAATATAAAATATGTTAACACATTTATGAAGGACATCAATAGAAGCAAAAATCAAAATTCTATATCACTTAATAAAAATTTTGTGTGAGAGAGTTAAGATATACATGTATATTATTTATGGAGGTTACATTCCTGAACAAATTTCTATAATGGCTAAATGGATTACAAGTCCTGGAAGACAAATTGGGTTGGATAATAAATGTGGAATTCAGGTTTCAAATACAGAGTTAAAACTTAAATTGTTCTGTTGAGTTCATTTTAATTTATTTTTTTGAATTTATTTAGTAAGTTACGAACCACTATTTCTGTGTTCTATGTACATAAGTGAAAACCAATAAAAATGCAATGATCAGGTATCCTGTTATAAAGTATACAATATATATATATATATATATATATATATATATATAAGTTAAGAGTTTTAGAGAAAACAAATATTTTATGATGCTATGGTGACTGAAATATGAAGACAATAATAAAAATGATAATAGATCCAGATGCATAAATAGTTTAGATAATTTTTCTTTATCTAACAAAATTTAAATAGTGAAAATTTAGAAGAAAAAAAAGGATATAGTTTAAATATATAACTTGATATGCAAAATAGTCAAAGTCATACAAATAGCTAAATAATAACAACTCATGTTGAAAAAAAAGACATACAAAAACTTACAAACAAAAAAATATTCTGCATAGTTTTCTTTCAAAGAGAGGCTTGTTTTTTTTTTTTGTCATTTGAGAAATGCCTCCCTCCCCCTCAATAAGTCAAGTGTGTCACAACTAAAACAACAATGGATTTAAAATGCACACTTCAAAGTAAAAAGAGATTAGACTGTTGGTATAACAGTGAGATACAACCATTTTTATTTACTTTATTTTAGTCAAGTTATTATTTAGAATAAAAACCATCTGGACATGTATTCATCAGAATACAGCTGAACACAATGGCTGACTAATTTTTTTTTACTGATTGTTTACTCTCATTGGTAATAACAGCTGTTTATAGTAGATTAGTAAAACCCACCCTTTAAATTATTATTATTATTATTATGACTCCAGGCAGATAAACAGAAATCTTTCAAGTATTTAAGTAGGTAAATAATTAGAAAAAAAATGTGATGAGATTATGCAGATCTATACAATGAAAATATATCAGGTATTTACAAAAGGATGTACAATAAACTAGATTTTGAAAAATTTGATACACAGATAACTCTCTTCCAGTTGCATATATCATTTAGTTGACTGGATAGTCAAATGGAAAAATTAGACAATAAGTTTCTGAATTCATTATTGATAGGCCAATAGCTCTCGATATATAATTTACAAAGAGGAAAAATAGTTAAATTTAAAACAATGTGATGTGGTAATTGAAAAAGAAACTATCCATATCTTAAAAAAATTTTAAAACCATTCAATTTTTTAACATCTTAATCAAATGAAGGCATGAAAATCATCAGGAGTTTTGGACACCTTTTCAACAGATAAAAAGGACTATCATTTGGAATGGGTTTAAGAGAAGTCCTTCTTCAAAGCTAGTTACCTTACAAAATGCATTTTATGTGACTACTTATGTTTTTGAGGGTATTTCTGGATTTTTTTTTTAGTTTATTTTATAGTTTCTTATTTAACTTAAAATTAATTTTCTTACTTTAACATTTATTTTTTTTTACATTAACATGATGGTCCAAACAAATTGTTACATGAATATAAGAGTGCATAGTGCATACTTACACCCTCACACACACATATATATATATATGCACGCACACACCTATATATACACACACACACATTATCTACGCATACTATCACTAAATATCTTCCAAATAAAAAACAAGACTATCATAGAATTTATTCTAGAAAAATGTAACCTTAAAAAATGCCAGATATCTATATATATATTATTCAGATTTTAAATATGCAATTATTTATTGAATTAGCCCTTCCAATAAGTCTGCTATAAAAGTACAGTAACATAAATACTTGCTTGATTTTTTTATAGTGTAAATATTTGTTGGCGTATCCAACCAACATAAAATTTTGTACTGATTTATCTTGCCCAGCTAGAATTAGAATAAGAATCTATTTAAAAATTAACTGTTCTTTCAAATAAATGTTTGGGGAATTTACTTTTGTGAAAAAGATATTACCAAAATTGATTGTTTTGACATATATAATTTAGTATTTAGTGTGTGTGTGTTGGTCCTAGGTATTCACTTAAATATTAAATTTTAAACAATGGATATTTAATGTTTATCTTGTAATATAAAAAGTTACCAAAAAAGCAAATAAGTGTTTATCAACTGATTATATTTGTTTTTTAAATAAATTTTTTTTAAATTTAAGTTAAATGTGTGTTTTGATAATAGAATTTTATTAAGTTTGGAAAGCAGACAGATGTATTTTAGAATAAATGGAACAATGCTTTCAGAAAGATGTTTAAAATATATTAAAAACAGATTTAAAGTGATAAATATAAGGGGCCTCACATCAGTGAGGGAAGTAAATGAGCAAAAACCCTAGAAAGGAAAGCCCAAAACTGCACATTTTCTCCTGATGACCCCCAAGACATATTTATTCATTTGAACTATTATGCTGTTGATAACACCAGGATTGTCATAGATTGAAGTAATATGTTTATAAGATGTAAAGACTTTTAAAAGCTGCCTTTTATTACTTCCTGAGTATTTTTCTTCTAGAATAAATTTGATTTTTTTTAATGATGCCATTTATTTAATATACTTTTTTTTGTATTCTTTGAATCATAGAAAAATTGATATCCAACCATTATTTGCATTGGAATATTTATGTTATAATTTTGAAAATATTTTGTCATTAAAAAAAGTCATATCACTATTTGAAATAATTTTACATTAATTAATTTTATTAGCTGTTTATTTTACATAAATGTTATGATGATGAGAAAGTGGAGAAAAAACAGGATATAAGTCTGCCATTTTCCAGGCATATATGAGAACTGCCATTAATAGTTTCATAAGTAAGCTTTGAAACTAGGAATGTATTTCATAAAAGAAATTATGCAACAAACATCTATTAACAACAAAAGTTGGATCTATTTTGCATAAAATAAAACTTTCTTATTGTCAGCTTTGTAGAAATATTTCTATTTTATACACTAACCCAACTACATTCTCTAAAAATACAATACATTATGTAATTACAAAGGACAGAAAACATCATAGTTCCTTGTTTATAGACACAAAGAAAAACAGTGAGAGAAATAAGGAAAAAGAAATAAATAAAGCAGAAAGGGAAACAGGTTTCAGTGAATGAGAATTTTACAAAGGCATAAAATAACCAGCATATATTAACCATATGATTGTGAAAATGATAAAAAGAGGTAAAAACTAAAAACATAGGATAGAAAAAAGTAAATAGAAAGTTAATGTTTCTAGAACATGGTTCCATCAAGAATATAATATTGCCTTTGCTATGTAATGTAACATAATATTCTTATCAATATTGCAATAAAAACAAAGTATCTATATAAATTTCCAGGCTTTTTTATATTGGCACTTTTGATAGTATACCCATGAAACTCTAGTCATCTTTTGAGCAATTTCCTCCAGCATTGTAAAACAGATTTATTTTGACAGCTATCTTTCTAATAGAATATTTTTCCACTTAAGTTTAATAAAATAATTTTACTAATATTTAATATATGATAAAGTAAAAACTTTAGTGTTTGTTCCGATGTTGTTTTTCTATACTTTTATATTATAAAAGATAAAACTATGAAGAAACAATCTTATTTTAATATATGCCAAATTGAAAACAAGTTTATAAACATGAAAAATTACTAAATAATTAAAAAAAAAATGCATTTCAAAAATGTATGTATCATAGTTGAATTTTAGTGTGTGTTTAGGAAACCGATAAGAAAATTAATTCTCATTCAATGATATTGATCAATACAGTAGAATATAATCATCTACTCTCAATATTATATGATGTACTGTGTTGTGTCAGGGCTATATGGACAAATTTAATTTTAGTTGACGTTTGACTAATAAATATTTCAAGTTACTAGCCAAACTGATATAATGATGCTATCTTTTTTCTTAAGTGTTGTTCAAATAATTACAAAAATTATAAAGAATAATAAATGTAACTTCTCAATTAAACAAAGAAAAAACAAACAGACTGTTTATATGTAGAGCTCTTAAGAAAGTTATATAAAAAATGATTCAGACCACTAAAATTTGCATGTGCAAGGTACAGTCTTTCTATTTAATAGGCTTCATTAACTACCTAGAAAAATTTAGTATAAAAAGAGATTAAAAATTTAAAATAAAAATCATTAAAAATGAATTTAGTATAAAAAAGCATTGAGTGTCTTCCTTGATAATAGGCTTTCCCAATTATTTTAGTGGCAAGTCCCAAACGCTGGGCAATTTTTCTAGTATATATATATAAATTGAAAAATGACACATACTTCACCTACCTTATCTTTCATCAACTTTGCACAGGGGCCAACTTGATCTTTACAACTCTCATGGACATTGACAAGACAATCTGAAACAACAAGAATGTGGTTAACTTTTATAACTTATTTCCTTTCATAGCTAAATTAATATTGAAAAATTATAAGATCCCTTATTTAAACTAAAGATGTACCATGTTTTTATATATATATATATATATATATTGCATATATTACATACTAACATATTGTATGTATCCATATATGTATGCATATCATATACATTTTTGTACATTATATACATGCATGCATATATGTGTATGTATAATTATATAATTATGTTTTTCACTCTTATTTTCTTTCATATTATTATCTTTATTTGGAATCCTATATTTTCATATTTTCCTTAACATTTGGATTTTTACTTGTGAAGGAGAAAATTGTCACGTTACGACCTCATCATCTTACATCTGTTTATAAAAACGCAATTTTTTCTATGTTTGAAATTTATTTTTAGAATAAATCATTTGTCGTTATAAAATCGAAAATAGCTTGTCCCTAACAAGGCCTAATGGACAGGATGATAATAACAATAATAATATTATAAATGTGCCCTGAAGAAGGAAAAACATCCTGAACGCGTTGGCACTAATATGCATTCTTGTTTTTTGTTTTTTCTAATAATTTTCTATCACACACACACACACACACACACACACATATATATATATATATATATATATATATATATATATATATATAAAAAGAGAGAGAGAATGTGTTTCTGTGTGTTTTTATGGCCATTTAGTTTTTCCCATTAAATGTTGTGCCAACTACTTATGAATAATGTTTTCCTTCCTCAAAAATTGTTTGTTTGTGTTTTACGGGATATCAACCTTTTTAGGGCATTTAATGCTGAGAACAATCATATTTTGAGAAGCATTAATTTCTACACACTTGGTTTTCGAAATAACACAATGTGCATTATTTAACGCTTCGCTGGAGGGAAGGTGGGGATTCATACCTTTCCCAAGGATATTAGTCCATTTATGAATGCAAATGCGACTAAAATTTGAACATATATATTATGATTCCGAAGTCCGACTGCCTCACCCTCTAGGCCATGTGGACTTCTCCCCTTCTGTTAAGATAGACATATTGATAATTAATGTTTATCATAACTATTTGATCAAACTACATACAAGGTAAGGAAATTTGAAAATATAGATGTATTTATGACATATCAAAATGCTCTCTTATAGACATAGACGGGCCAGTTGATCACACATTCAATATTTTAACAGAAGAGCATCACTATTAAATTAGTCTCTTATCAGTCCAATTAAAATGAATATTTTAAGTTAAATTTAATTAGATCCTTGATTGTAGTTCCATAAAACTAAATATCTTATGGGAGTTTTGGAAATTTGAACAAAAGTCCAAGTGCATTATATTTTTGTTTAGGAGACCTTAAGCTACACCCTGAACCCACTAAAGTTAAATTCTCTTTGGGACATGTTAACAAAAGTACAATTGAGTTATATTTTTGTTTATGAGTGGACCCATGTTTAGGGGACCCTAAGCTACACTTTAAACCCTAAAATTAAATTCTCTTTGAGTACAAGAGCATGTTAACAAAAATACAAATGGGTTATATTTTTGTTTACATGTGGAACCATGTTTAGGGTCCCTAAGCTACACCCTGAACCCACTAAAGTTAAATTTTCTTGAACTTTTGTTAACATGCAGAACCATGTTTAGGGGTCCTTAAGCTACACTCTGAACCCACTAAAGTTAAATTTTCTTGAACTTTTGTTAACATGCAGAACCATGTTTAGGGGTCCCTAAAGTTCTTTTTGGGTGCAAGGGCAACGCCTTCCCCTGCGGACCATAAAAGGAATCCACCACCAATGTTTTAATAATTAAGTTAAAAGCTGTAAAATGTTGTTGAAAGAACTCTTGTTGACAGCAATGAGACATCTGCTTCCAGTATGATAGCACAAGTCTTTAATTATTAAATTAATAAGAAAAAATCTGTCTGTAAATTTAATTGCTTACTATTTTTAGAATCGAATATGAATTACTTTTTTTTTTTTGAGGGAAAGGAAAGACTAAACAAACAGGTAAAAAGCAATTATATCTGCCAATTGCTAGGAGTTTCACTTCTTGTTAATAAATATAAAGACATCCATGGAATTTATCTCCAGACGTGGCCCAGTGGATAGGCAATCGGACTTCGGAACTGTAGTACGCAAGTTCGAATCCAAGTTGTTCTGTCTACATTGACATGTTGACTGATAGCCTTGGGAAAGGTATGAATTCCAATCATCCCTCCAGCTATAGTCAATGTGGCCCAGTGGATAGACAATCGGACTTAGGAACTGTAGTATGTGGGTTCCAATTCAAGTTGTTCCGTCTATGTTGACATGTTGACTGATACCCTTGGGAAAGGTGTGAATTTCCATCTTCCCTCTAGCTATGGTTGACGTGGCCCAGTGGGTGGACAATGGGACTTAGGACTCGTACTACGCAAGTTCGAATCCAAGTTGTTCCGTCTACGTTGACATGTCGACTAATACCCTTGGGAAAGGTTGGAATCACCATCTTCCCTCCAGCTATGGATTAAATAGTGCTACTTGTGTTATTCATGAAACTATGTTTGTATAAAAACAGTGTTTATCATAAGTAATTGTTCTTAGCATTAAAATGACCTAGAAAGGGTTGATATGCCGTTAAGCACTTTATTAGGCAATTTATTTTGGGGGTAGCAATTTTTTCGTTTGGTGGTTTTTTTGGCTTTTTCTCTGGAAGTTAAAAAATTGGACCTTTTTGTCAATGGGTAAAATGACCAATTGGACCCTTTTGTAAATGGACGTTTTGACATACCACCAATGAAATATATTCTTATAAAATGTTCTTTTTTTTTCTTGGCATTAAATTGCTAAAAAGGTTGTTGAGCCTTGAAACAAAACCAATTAACTAGCAAACAATGATTAATTAATAAAATAGAATTATTCTTGATAAAAGCTTCAACTGGTAAATATTTTAGTTGTATTGATTAATTAATATCCTGTAATCATTACTCCAATCTTCTACATTCTTATTGATAAAGTAATTAGCCATGAATGGATTTTAATTAGATATGGGCTTGATTGCATTGTGTTACATTAATTATAGTTCCATGGACAATAATGAAAAATGTTAAGTCTTGCATAGCAGATACAACTAATTGGTCTTCAGGTTATTTATTTACTTCTCCAAACAGTAAAAAATAAACTCAGAGAACCATTAAGAATATTTTCTCAAATCATTTACAATAAATATATATTTCAGACATGTTTTATTAAAAATAATTTTAATTTTTTTCTTTTCAATATTTTTAATTCAATCTTTTCTTGTTTTCTTACAAGAAATTTAGTTAAGGGGTTGAGTTTCTTAATATATTCCCTCACTCCTCTTCCGATCGTTTTCAGTCCTCCTTGACCATCCTCAGGAAATGACATTTTATACCAATTATGTTTTAGTTTTATTTTGGTTTCATGTGTTTATTTTCATTGTGGTGGGTAGGAGCCACTGGAATTTGAACTTGTGTACTGCGATTCCAAAGTCTGACTGCCTATCCAATTCCCTAAGTGTACCTTCCAACACAGGATGATGTAACTAAACACAAAAGGCCGCTTGTTTTAATGGTACCACTCTCATCTGGGTTGTTTTTTTTTTTTCAAAAATAGGTGTCAACTTTGTAGCTCTTTTGAAAAATAGGTGGCATTATTTTTGGAACAACCCTCATATTATACGGACAGTGAAAGGTTAAAAAAAAGAACATGGAATATTATATTTACTTAGTGAGCACCAACCCAAGTTTGGCACAAGGCCATTTTTACGTGCTCTTATCCAGGCTTTTTACATTTGGTGTTACCCTTCACCTAGATGAGCTCCTCTCCCGAGTTAAAGAGCCCCATCTGCCCAAGGCAACTAAAGGTGAATACAATGGTTTTGACTGGGATTTGAACACGCATAATACGATTCCAGAGCCCGAGCTTTTACCAATGCTCCAACTTCGCTACCCAAATTTAATCATATATGTCTGGATGTATTTACATCTCCCTATATTTCAATTTTTATCTGCTTCGATGTGGTTTACTTGATGCAAATAAAGCGCACATCAAAGTAAAAATCACTCCAACGACGTTGGTTATTACAACTAGTTACTTAAATCATGTATTATATTTACTTGGTAAGCACCAAGCCAAGTTTGGCAAAAGGCCATTTTTACGTGCTCTTACCCGGGCTTTTTACATTTGGTGTTACCCTTCACCTAGATGAGCTGCTCTCCCAAGTGATATCACTTCTTTAGGGTTTAAAGGGTTAATGTCTACATCCCTATCTACTGCTCTTTTACTAAGAGCTCCAAGTTTTTTGTGGTTATCCTTCACCTAGATGAGCTGCTCTCCCAAGTGATATCACTTCTTTAAGGTTTAAAGGGTTAATGTCTACATCCCTATCAACAGACAATTGTAAGTATTAAAATAACAAAATAACATAAATAGAAAATTTGTTGCAAATGATTTACTGAATTAAGAGAAAAAAAAAACCTTTAAACAGAAGTAGTTTACTGACTTTTCATCACCTGTCATTTCATCACCCAACTATTAATCACAGAAATATAATTACTAGACTTTTAATCACTTGGTTTTTTCATTATGTGAACACTTAATCACCCCAACATCAAGAACTAATTACCCCCAAAGAAAAAATTACATTTAATATGTAATAATGTTATTTATGTAATTATGTTTTTATCATTTTAAATTTTTAGACCCTTTGACAATTTTGGGGTTATTTGCAAAAATGGATATTTTTAGAGGAATTTTTCGGACAATTGTCCTTATCTTTATTTTTAAATTTTTTTTTTTGCAAAAATGGGTTTATACATATTAAGAAGAATCATCATCGTAAAAGATTTTAAAAAATAGACAAATAATATGGTGAAAAACATCTTTTTTTTTTAGAGAAAACATATTTGGTATAACACCGTTCAAACGCTTTCAGAAATCCTCAAGTGATTAAATTTTCAGAGTGATTAAGCATACATGTGATGAAAAATAAACATGTGATTAAAAGTCTAGTGATTAATAATATGTGATTAATAGTTGGGTGATGAAACATCAAGTGATGAAAAAGTTTGTACACCACAGTGGTATTCAAATAAAAAAGTAATGTAAACTGACAATGAACAAGACAGAGGAAAGCAGGAAGATTCCTACAGCTGAGCATAAAACTCTTAGCACAAAAACTAGTTGTGTTAGAAAATCAATATTTAAGTTTTAATTGTAATCTATTGATTTTGTTTATGTTTTTCTAAAGAGTCATTCATGTGGAAAAAAAACAAAACAAAAAAAAAAAACGAGGCCTTCGTAATATGCATTTGAACAAAACACCTAAAGAAATCAACTAAAACTCAAATCAAGGGAGATAACTATTACATTTTTTATCCCTTTTGAGGATTAAAAAATATAATAGTTATCTCCCTTGAATTTTGTTTAATCAATTTCAAAATGGAATCAGAATTGTTTTTTGTTTTGTCTTTGTTTTACGGCAAATAAATTTGATTTTAGTTGACCTTTGACAACTGTATATTTTCATTTACTAGGCAAATAGAAATGTTTAATAGCCAAACTCATAAAATGTTATTTCAATCTAATGTTATTAAGAAATCAATAATTCAGAACTAGTTTCTTATTTAAAAAAAAAATATGATCGTTGAAACTACTTTTTCTTCTGCATAAAAATTTTTTTTTTTCAAACAACCTCTAAAAAAATAAATAGATTACTTTTTTTAATTTTTTTTTTTTTTTTTGAATTTGTGATGTCTTTTGGCGGTCAGAGCCCTCCAAGATCACTGCGGCAAGCGGCCTCCAGTTGGGACGGTATAGGCGGCGGCGGATCAATAGACTGCTATACTGTTTCGCTGTCCCTCTTTACACAGACAAGCATGTGGCGTAAGCTATTGGATTCACTGCGTTTCATAGCGGTATAACCAGGGATCTGAGGTTCGTCTGGTACAGACTTTAGCCAGGTATCCAGCGCCGACTTGAACGATTCTGTTTTGCAGTTCGTGATCTCTCTGATGTTACGTGGTAGGCAATTGAAGAGCGTAGGACCCCGGGAATTTAAACTCGATTCCCTGAGCCGTCGGATCCAGTTGTCCCTGGCACTGGTTAGGGGTGGTACCACACACCTTCTGCCACGTTTTGAGATATGGTGCTCTATACCAGTGCTGGGCACTTGGTTCTCCAACATACGCCAGGTATAGATGATTGAATATCTTTCTTTGGAATGAATTGAACATTTTGTGTATCTTTGATCAATTAAAATGTCTTGATTCCATCAGTGTATGTATAAATAGATAAAAAGAACATTCGTGATCCAATTATTATTTATAAAATATAGCGAAATATTAAATAAGAATTGCTACTCCTGTTCACTTGCCAACCAGTGACAGACTAAAAGTATTACGGACCCTCGGACCAAAAATTCAATGAACCCACTTTCCCAATTTTTACCGTTAAATGTCATATATTAAGGCTGTGCATCAGGTGACCTGTACATATCAACTTAGATAAGAAGCGTTGGGACGATTCCGTTAAATTAAAAAATTAGCTTTGGGACGATTCCTAATTTTTTCTGATTCCGATTCCAGGAAAATATTGATTAACGATTCTGTTAACAAGAACGATTTCGATTGCGATTCCCTGTCCACTTAGCTCCCACCTGTATGTCCAAGAAACCCAATTTTCAGCGAAGATACTTCGGCTTCTCCAAATTTTCTTTTTGGCGCGGTTACTTGCCGTACTGTAGTCCGGTCCGCTGTCTGCATAGCCATGAGTCAGACAGGTCCCCTTGTAAAAAAATATATATTTCTCTATATATATATATATATTTGAATATATATAAAAAATACATTTATATTTCGACAAAGTGAAATTATGAAAATAAATGAAAAACAACAATAATAGGAATGATATTACATTATTACATAAAAAAGCCGTTAAGCGATTCGGTTAATTGAAACTATTGTCAAGGCGGAGATTTGTATATATAATT